>VKOC01005701.1:0-10978 GCA_009364415.1 Spea multiplicata | reverse complement strand
CGTTTGTCCCGCATGGAACCAAGCTGAAAGTCTTATAAAGAGTATGTCCTAGAAGAGAGATATGAATGTTTTATGGAGTCTGTTCACTAAACCTAGAACTTTTTGCTTTAAGTTTAGGTGGTAAGAGCTTGGCTCGGCATCCCACCTGAACTCCACGGGCTCTTGGCTGTTCCCTGGTTTCTTAATCTTAATGAACTGAACCCATTGAAACATTCACGTGTTTTTTTTAACTACTAGTTGGAATACTTAATTTCTTGGGTCAATGAGAGCTGGTAGTAGAAGAACTCCTGGGCTAAAGACCGGGTTCCAAAGACACTTTCCCAAAGAAACCCAACAAATCAAATAAGAATGTTAAAAGGCAACATTATCTCTTCAAAATCATTGTTCCCACCGCAACTTTTGAGAGTTCTCCCTGCGCCTCATGATGCAGGCCCATCGGTATTTCTAGCTTGACGGTATTTACAGTCTATGAAAAATGAAGAATCTGAGACACAAGTGGAATAATCTGAATTTCACCGTTATATACGGTACATTTTCTCCCTCCCCTTACACTGAACAGGCTGATAATCCAAACCCTGGAACAGCATAGAGGAATGTAAATTAATGCGTACGTCTCACACGTGGCATAAAGAATTCTCAGAGAACCTCAACATTCCAGATCTATAAATCCCCCCCGGAATTTCTTTATGGAATAAGTCATTCTCCCGGGGCTTTTATTTGTAGAAGTCGGCACCCTCCAAACACGGTGAGGTTACAAGACCGGATTCTGGCTGTAAGTGATATCCACGGTCTCCCAATTTGTGCAAGTCTTTAAAAAGAATCTTATCAGAAAAGAAAGAAAAACATGAAAAGAAACGACTGGTTAGTTTCCAATTTGCGGTAATTACACTCAAGTTATCTCGCATCTGCTCCCAGCCAACTTATTATGCCGGTCTGATATGAAAAGACTGCAGCAACGCATATCAAGAAGGATGAAGGCACCAGAAGCTGTACGTTTTATATGGCTCTTGGGAAAAACAACAGTCCCATCTAAAACCTCATCTCAGTCGATCTATACTTACATTTTATTACTTTTGCCCTGTGCTGCCTACACGGGACCCCTATGCTGCCTACACGGGACCCCCATGCACATGCCTTTTGGTAACATTGCTTTGCACTCATTCAATGCATGGTGCGTTGGACATTGGGGAATATCTGTGGCACAGATTGATCATCTAAAGGATGAAAACTGTAGTTGTAAGGGTTGGACGGATGGAACCTATGAGTCGACCGGTTACTACAGGCTTTACCTGGGTTTATTAATTGTTTTAGTTACGGGAACTCAGTCTGAGCCCAAAAAATGCTGGATTCCCAACAGCAAGACGAGAGGATGAAACCGACTGGAGTCCAAGAACCCTTGACTCACGAGAAAAGAACCAAGGTTCAACAGTAACGGGGAATGAAAGCCTCCTTTCATAGATCTCATTATTCCTTGAGTGGGAAAGAATACCCCAAATCATATAAGGGTCACACTTAACATCGATTTCGCAGTCTTTCGGGATTAATTCAGATTTATTCTCCTGATGACCTCTCCAAAGCATCCCAACGCGCAGTCCATTATATAACTGTTAATTTAAAGAGGATAAATCTCCCCATATTTAACCAAAAAAAAGTCCCATCATTAGACTAGACACCGAAATTACAATTAGTCTTTTACACAGTGCATAGAATTTTATTGGAATCTTGTGATTCCTTAAGCTCTGAATATGACGCTGGGGCTTCCCTTACCTCCGGAGGGAGCAAAGATTTACATCAGTTTATACACAATGCAAAAACTAACCATATTTCTTCTTCTCTGCATGAGAACCGGGAAATGCATTTGGCTTTGTTTATAGGAATAAATATTTGTTCAGGCTATGACACAATATCAATATCAATACCTTTCATTGTTTTCCACTATTATTTAAATTTATTGACCCATATTGGTCCTCGATGCCCGCAAAAGTAAATCAAAAGGTGGATTAACCGTAAATTTGATAACCATCACTTATTTCACAAGTTCCATAAACTCCAAAGTCCATAGGTGTATGAGAACCCACAGCCCAGGGGCCACGTCCATGTGTGGGCCATGCAGGCTGAGAGTACTTAGATGTTGGTGCAGAGTAAGGCGACGGTTTCGAGTCTCTCGACGATGGTGCCCACTTCTTTCTCCCTTTCTCGCTCTCACGTTCCCGTGTTCGCATCACAATATGGGTGTATCCATGGCAACCAGCGAAATGTCCTTGGTATGTGGGAGAAAAGCGAATACGCGTTCGAAACACTTGCCTCACTTACCCATCCGCTCCCTTCTTAGCCACATGTAAGCTCCCCCCACAGCCACCGAATCTGCATGGGACAAATCTTCATGGAATTGACACGCCAGACCCATCTAGCTTGGTTAAATGCTAGCGGCTCAAACGGTTAGCTTGATGGTCATCGGTGGCAATGCCCATTGGCCAGTATTATTTGCTTGGGCCAAAGGTCCGCTATAACCCTCTTGTTGGGCAGTGATCGCAGTGGAAGAGGGGTAAGGGTTATGGCTATCAACAAACATTTTATAATTAGTACATTATCACAGCCATGTGTTTGTATGGCATGTGGATTAAGTTACATTTTAAGAACAGTTTATGATGTTGAAATGGTTTAATTAAACATGTTCCTGGATTTATTCTACTGGCTCATTTCATCTAACAATACTGTTTAAACGCCAAATATTATTTAAAGTGTTTTTTTTTCTTTTCTAGTCCGAATATATTTCTTAGGAAATGGTATTAAGTATTAAATCCCCACTTTATATGTATGGGAGCCGCCATCCTAACTTCCATTTTTCAGCATCTGCATGAAGCTTCTGCCCCGTTATCTCTCCGCTACATTTAAGTTGCTGGTTATTATCGATTGGGTCCGGCAGCCTTTGTAAGCAGGAGGGAAGGCAGAGAACGTCGACACAGGACATATGTTCTCTTTTGCGTCCTTTTTTTCCAGAGAATCTAAAAAACGATGACAATGATCTAAAACAAAAAAACAAAAGTTCTGAATATCGAACTGAGTTATGCTAAAAGCTGTGATGGCGATTGATCTCCTTTAATAAGGGAAGGCTATTTGCAAATGCCCGGAATATATCACTTATTGCATTTAGATTGATTTGGCCATCAGCTCTTGCATTTATTGGTTTTTCCTTCCCTGACCTGCAGCAATGAATTGCCCTCCAGCCGGATGCCTTCTTGGGGTGGGGGAGACCCATCCTTCCTCGCGTTCAAAGGGTTAAATGTGCTAAGGCTTATGGAGAAAGCAGATAAAGGTTGTTGAGGAGTGAATGGTAGTGAAGGTGGAGTATATTGAGAACACTGTGTGCTCTGAGTAATCATATTACCTTGAGATGGAGAGAGAGGAGGGCAGCATATTAAGTGCCGCTCTCAGCTAAAAATTAAAGCGTAGCACAGCCTTTGAAGGTAGTTTTTTGGAGCGGATAGGATGGTTGTGCACCCTGCTTGTTGGGATTATTCCAAAGGGACCTCTGTTGTCATACGTGGAAGTGACTTGTTAGGATTTTGATTGTTTTGGTGGGCGAATGAGCCGATACTATGCTTGGTCGTGTACCGTAGCGTTGTGTCGATGTGACAATGTGTCCACAATGTATCCACAGATAGAAACTGTTCCTTGAGAACACAAAGATACTTTAAAGGAAAGGCGTGTCACCAAAAGGGTTAACGAATGTTTAATCCCGGGAATATTGGTATCGGAGACTAAGGGACCCCTCTTCTTTAATCCTCTTATGCAGAATGATTTTGGACGTTATTAAGCGCGCCAGATTCAGCCAGGAGCAGCATTGTGTATCGGAAAGGGCAGAGCCGCTTAATCTCATGCTTACATCTCCACGCCCCGCTCTAATCCTGTTCTGCGTCTCTTTGAGTGGAAGATTTGGGGGTGACAGGTTATGTAATCTGTGTCTCCAGGGGCCGGACTCTTTAATTAGACGTTTTGCTTCTAGTTTCGTCATCTGGCGGAAGATGGGAAACGCTGATCTATTCGCATGGAAAACAGTAATTTGTTTCACTTTTAAGAGATTGTTCATTTCTTCTCATCCTCTCCGTGCCTGAGGGAGGGCAACCTCGTTATTATGATCCCATTATCATCGCATTACGGAGCCCAAAACACTGTTTGGATACCACCGTCAAGGTTTCAAAGTCCCCCGTAATGCCCTTTCAACTTAAAGCAGCAACATTGTTGATGTGATCTCAAACTGAACTTTAGCTTGCGTTGTTACATTATCTCCATTGTCACCGTTTGCTGTTCAGAATTGAAATGGAATTTTATGGTTCCTCGGGTTCTGATCATGGCATAGGGACCCCAAGGTTTTGCTTTGGAATTAGCAAGCTAAAACTCAGAACCTAGACTCCACTTGGACAAACTCGGGAGTAACGACCCTTTTGAGCAGAGTACCTGCTGGCTTTATAGCGGAATTTGGGTGGAACTTGGTAGAGGTACGCATTTGCCAGGGCTTACAAGGTCAGCAGTTGGGATGGAGACCCCAGATTAGAAGTGGACTTTATTGCCATAAAGACGCTACAAGCATTGTTCTTCCATTGTTTCTGGGATGTAATAAGAAGCGGCAACGGATCTGGCTCTTTTTTTTTATTATTATTACTAAAGCTTCCACTCCCCTGTTCTGGAACCAAGGAGTAGGGACAACATACTGGCCACTTATCCGTGTTCTCTTCTCATGGCAATAAGACAGAGAGGGCATCGTGCCCACATTCTATCTGTTGTGTGTACAATAAGAAGGCTTTCAGAGCCATATTTGTGCCAAGATGAGTAAGACGTGTTGTTCCATGTGTCTCGTGGTACTTAAGAAGTTATAAGCAGTGGGTTTCTGGCGACATTATAAGGGAATCGCTGGCGTCTTCCATATTAGAATGATCTGGATGTGTCGTAGCATAAAAGCAAATTCCATTTCGCTCCTTAACATTCTGGACCTAGCCGTTATTATTCTATTAAAGTTTTAGAAGGCGCTTTATGACACAGAAATGATTCCTGTGGATAGTAAGGGTCATGAAATGGGATACAGACTATCTAACCCATAAATCAATGATACTAAACTAAGCCGAGCATGTAGTTTAGTATTCCATGGAGAACATCATCTAAAAAGGTGACGAGACTTTGAAATAAATAGTATCAACTAGTTACTAGTTCCAGTTCTAATACAAGACAGCCATTGAACCTCCTCATGATGTAGAGTATATAGAATGAATTCTGTAGGGCACCATGAAAGGCTATGCACTCTTTCCTATGCGACTTAATTGCTTGCGCATGGTTGATTCACATCTGGCAGAGGAACCGGGAAGGATCCTTTTCATGGCCCTGCTCATGCTGAAAACATCAGATTCAGCCCAGACTGCCATTGTCTTCCGAACCCAATTACACAGCGAGCAGCGCGGCGGGGGAACCCAGCGTCTCATGAGATGACGATCCATCATGCGTCTTGATGCTCCGTCAGTTCCCTGTACAAACACTAACCAGCGAGCAAACAGTACGTAGGCAGAAATCTTCTTCTTCTGAAGAGGGCTGGTTGTAGGAGACGTCGAAAAGCGATATGGATGCATGGAATAGCCTTACTGCATTGATGGTAACATCTAATACCGTACCAGAAAGCGAGTATGTATTTAGATTCAATTTAGGTACATAATAAAAAAAAAAAGTAGACAGAATTTCCCAAGAAAAGAAGGCGGCTGTAAGCAAATCATAAATTGTATTACTAATTGGGTCTCGCTTGATCAAGAGATGGAGTTAAAGCATCGCCAGCGGTGGCCACACGGGAAGCTCTTTAGTAGCCCTTTTATTTTTGCACTAATTTAATTCTGGGAATTATCAGTTGGTAGTAGGTTTGGAAAAAGTTTTGTTTCATATTTAAGTAGTAATTGTACTAAAAAAACAATAAACCCTCTGCTTCTTCACTGTGTCTGTTGCTTCCGTGGTCGGAGCTTCATGGTTAAACATCTCAGGCTCTGTTTATTTTGCCCGGGATGTTAATGGATTCAGATGTATCGGTGGCAGCTCTCTTGGACTTCCTGCCAGTTGGAGACCTTTTTCTGGGAGGTGCAGATGGCACCTCTATGGCACGGAGCCACGGGGTTAACTGAGGGCATCAGGGCCTTGGGCAGCATAGACGTCCAACATGGCAACTGATGATTCATCTAATCCTATGCATTTCTCAGTTCATCTATGCTTTTTGGTTTGTTTAATTTTATGATCCCAAAACTCTTTATCCTCTTGGTTCTTTTTTTTTCTTGATCCTTTTTATCTAGTGCAGACCCTCCCTCCATCTCGTTAGCTTTTCCGGCAGATTAGCTTGTTCTCTCAGCACGGAGAACAGTCAAAGGAACCTTTGTTGGATTGGCAATAGTTAAAGACCAAGCACAAGGCATCCTGCAGGCGCTGAGGTTCTAATTAGGTAGACGCAGCATTGCTGTCTGTAAATGCTGCTTGGCTGTAGACTGTTTATCGGGAATGGAGAAAGCGGCTTGGAGAGACAGATAAGAGAACTAGCGACAGGGAAAATGTGTAAGATGAGACTCTGTGAAACATTAAGGAAGTTATTAGGGATGGAAGTTCTGGCTTAACAAAAGTGATCCGATATGATTAGCGTATGCGTTTTACAAGTAGGTGAGGCTTGGTGCTTTGCGGTTGGGAATGAGGCTTGGTGCTCTGCGGTTGGGAATGAGGCTAGGTGCTTTGTAGTTGGGAATGAGGCTTGGTGCTCTGTGGTTGGGAATGAGGCTAGGTGCTGCAGTTGGGAATAAGGCTTGGTGCTCTGCGGTTGGGAATGAGGCTAGGTGCTTTGTAGTTGGGAATGAGGCTTGGTGCTCTGTGGTTGGGAATGAGGCTAGGTGCTGCAGTTGGGAATAAGGCTTGGTGCTCTGCGGTTGGGAATGAGGCTAGGTGCTTTGTAGTTGGGGAATGAGGCTTGGTGCTCTGCAGTGGGGAATGAGGCTAGGTGCTCTGCAGTTTGTTTTAGGATACCTGTTTTGTAGGAGAGATTAGGTTAGAGATGAGGTGAAGATCAGCAACACGTGTTCTGTAGACTAGGGAGAGACTAGATGATGTGAGAGTGGCAGAAGAGACTTGGTTCTTCCACCACTGGAAATGTGGTGTTTCTAAGCAGGTTGCTTTAGGTTGCAGTATAGGCAAACAGAGAAGAAGAAAGGATGATCACTTTCTCAACAGACTTAGATTATCTGTGCGTGGAGGATGATGATCAAGCTTGTTGGGACCAGAAAAAGAATAAAGGAGATCAGGTTGTGGCAGAGAGAGAGAGACTGAAGGAATTTGGGTTTCGTTCGAGGGAGACTTGAGGATGTAAGGTTCTGTGTGAAGTAGGGATGGAGGTCAGATTCTGGGCAAGAGAATCAGACGATAATCATGTTCTAGGTGAGATAGAGGTGGTGGTCCTGTTGACGGAGAACCATGTGAGAGTTTGTGAGAGAGAGACCGAGACCGGATGTGAATAACACAGGGGAGAGACAAAGCAGCAATACGAATATCCGCGTGTTTGCCAGGAACGAAGGACCTTTTTTTATACCCTATGTGACCTCTGTCCTGAGGAAAGGGCCGTTAGCACCTCTTCCCTTAATATTCAAGGACTTTGCCGTGCCCTTTCGTGTTGGGTTTAGTAAATACAGCCATTTATAAGAACCCATGCTGACCTTGAGCTGACTTTTTTGGAACTTAATTGATTGACATCTACTCCACAAACTTCACACGGACAATAAAGGCAAGTGGATCGGCAAGTCCTCCTACAAACCTAGACACGACTCTATCGACTTAAAATGAAATTGTACGAACACAGAGAGGGAAATGAGCTTTTCAGAAGGTCAGGTTTCCCAGGCACACGGCTTGATTTGGTAATAAAAAGGAAGAGAAAATCAATTGAATGTTTGTGTTTTTAATTTCCTGGTGGCATTTCTTACATCTTACGGCAGGAATCGTGATCTAACAGGAGCCACAGGGTCTATGTTTTCCCAGCTTCATCCTCCAGTGAGCGCCACATTGGGCATGCGACGTGTTCCCTCTAAGGCGAATAATCCCGGACTATGTATAAACAATATATGCATTAGAAACTCGGTCGAACTCTCATCCATTTGAACATTTGATTGTTCCACCTCCTCTTGTGTTTATAAGCTGTATAGGAGACCCTACACAGACATAATGCAACGGTAACAATATATGTGCCCACGAAGGGTTGCTCATGGGCACCGTGTGAAATAAGCTTCATTTATTAAGACTGGAAGGCGTGCTATTTCTGTGTACGTCGCACCCACGCTCGTATGCCCGTCTCTGAGTCACCCTCTCCGTATAGAATCGGCTTCTAATGCACGCGGTTTTATCTCTCAATCCTCGGATTCCTCGGTGAGAAGGTTCGCGGTGACGGTCTTAAGAACCCCGTCGTCTCCTCTCTTCATAAAGCCGTGCGCGTCCTGTCAGGGTCTTTGTTAAATCCCGCGATCTGTCTGTTCTTGACACATTCATTTTCCTCCACGAGATAGATCGTGCAAATCCAGAGAAATAAACGCCGAAGAGAGACAGAGGAACAAGTCCTTGTCCGCCAACTGTCAACCTCCGCAGACACCTTGTGCCTTTATAGCCCCGTTCCGGCTCATTGGGAAGGAACATCGTCTTATTCAAATTACATTTTATTAATCGAAATCTAGGCCTTTCTCCCTCTTCTCTTTTGATCCATTTGCCTAATGAACAAAATGTCAAAATATATTTTTGTTGTCAATTTTAAAACCCTAGCCCCAGGAGCAACGCTTCAGAGATTGTCCAGGAAATGGCTCGACAAAAGGTGGCAAACCTATTCGGGGGAAGCGTTTTTGCTGCGCTCTCCACATTTCCTGTCGCGTTTTACAAACTGTTCAGTACAGGAAGTACTCTTAAGAAATTCCCTTCGCCTGTCGTGAAACTAAACCGCAACATCCCATCAGTTGTGTCCAGGCATAAACGTTTTGTGAAAATAATATGTTCTGGTAAACGACCAACTTCAGTTTTTTTTTCCCCAAAGCGGTTTTGATGACTCAGTTATAAATATTTAGTATCTAGTTGTCCAGCTGCGGAAATGATGGGCTCGAGATGAATTCTCACCGACCTTGAGCCGGTTGCATTAACCGTACAGAAAATCCACGGTGGAGCTCGGACACGCGGAGCGTTAATGGCACAAACACACGCTGGCGTAATCAGAGCCGCAGGTTTAATAACTAATTCATCATTAGCGGGCTTTGGGTTTTCGAAGAACAGCCGAGGCGAGAGCTATCCTGAAGTGAAAATAAAATGACGCCCGCAAGGATATAAAACCTTTTCTTCCTACACTACGCGTCCGTTCACACTGGGGTTTCCTGTAACAGGGGGCATTTAAAGGATTAATGTATGGGGGCAGCCATTTTTTTTTTTTACACTAAATACCCTCAGATGAACGAGTTATTTAACAAAAGAATTATAGAATGCTACAAGGTAACGAACTGGCTCCTATGCGGTATAGTGCAGGGTAATTTAATGTTTGGTGGAGTGGCAGGAAAGGGGCAGGGCCAGTGCAGGAAATGGGCAGTACCAGCCCTGGAAGTGGGTGTGGCCAGAGTTCCTGTCCACTTCACCCAAGGTGGACATGTGGGAGCGGCAACGGATTCTACATCTTACTGTGTTGGTCAAACCGCTGCAAAAGCTGGACGGTGAATGGAAATCGGGGCTGTATCCTGTACCCTTATTTCCCTTATTTTTGGGCCATTTTCACCCATTTTTATTTTTTGCGCCGTCCTCCTTTCTGATTTGATGCCGCACTTTCTCTGAACGTGTAATCCTCCACACGAAAGCCTCTGCAGAGCTCATCGCTGCAATGCCAGGTACACGGCCAAACTTCATGGGAGTTGCACTTTTACATGGCTGGAGAGGTGATATTTCTGCAGTATATCATAGCGGCTTAACGTCCAACGCTGCGAAAGGATGAGTCACCCAGGGACACGAACAGCATAGATCTTAATCATATCTGTAGTGGGAAGGAATAACTCGCGACCTACATGCTGTGAAGCTACCATGAGAAGCTGCCTTTATTACAGCATGTCAAATATATAACATTACTAAACTACATGAATGAATAAAGGAGAGAGGCGTGGAGGTAGGACGTCGTGGTGGCGGTTTAAGTTCTTCAGAAGTATTTAGCTCTGGTTCATATTGCTTTATTGTAATCCCTCGGACTCCATGGTGCCCGTGATACAGAACTGAAAGATAAACAGAGGATAATACTCGCAACGTGGAGACCTTTACAACTGAAGAGCAAATATATTGAAGGTTTGGAGAGTTTCAGATGTCCAAGGCTTAGACCGGTCTGTTCGCTTGAAGAGGAGACTTTGGTCCATGCATGATGAAAAAAGATGGAGGAGCAGAGATAGCTCTACTTTTATAGGACCTTTAAGTGATCCTTGGAAGAAAAAAAGGGCTTTCTCGTGCCTTAATATGTTGATGAAGTCGGTAGGTTGTTTCCGTTAGGTTAGTTCATTGATGGAAAACAATGTACTTTCTTGGACTTGCTTGAAAACTATTAAAAAGGTCTGATAATTATTAATGTAGGACACAATTTCAAACCTTGGATCAGCGCTCGCCTTCCTTGGATCAGCGCTCACCTTCCTCAGACGGAGAAAAACATAATTTTTTTATAAACACACATTTAATTATTTTTCCACTGAACTTTTAAAACAAGCTGCCGCTTACAATTTTGTGTTTATTTAAAAAATGCATGTATACACTTAACAAATCAGCGGAGCTTTTGATTTATGCCGTGTTTACAGAGATTGAATCTGATTGGAGCAGTGCCTGGCGAGCCGATGCGAATAAATTCCAGCGTCCACTTGTACCCCCCATGCGACACGTGGCTTTGTGTTTGAACCTATTTCTTATTCTGGAGCTTGTTGTGTCTTTT
>VKOC01005700.1:0-26589 GCA_009364415.1 Spea multiplicata | reverse complement strand
CTGGCTGGAACCCTAGGAAGGGTTTGGAGTCTGCCCTTAAGTCCTGCCAACATAAACACCTGGATGTTTTTGGCCCATTGACGAAATTTATTTGAATTGGCATCCCATGCCAAAGAGAAAGGGGAATCTGTTGACCCAGACGCCCTCTTGGGGTGGATCCAAAGGGCTATCTGTGTTGCAGGGAATGTTAACACTGCATTGAGCGGCGTAAGGCCATTCTTTTAAAGGCGGAGCCTAAATTGGCCAATCTCGCCTTGTCGGAGGCGGGTAAGGATGCTCAGGGTCTCCTGTTTGGGGATCCTTCATTAAAGAACTTGGGCAATTCGTTGGGGCTTTCACTGCGTTAGACAAAGCCCAATCGTCCATGAAACGAGTGTTTGAACCTCGGGTTTCCACCAGGGCCGGCAGATTCAGGGGCCGTCTGGCCGGCCGTAATGCCTTCAGTTCCTCTAGAACTTCCAGAGGCTCCTTTACGCAACTCCCTCCACGACGGGAGTTCAAGCAACCTTCGCCTTTCTTCCCTTCTCGAGCCAGACCATGGCGGTCCAGGGGTTCCGGAAGAGGTCATCGACGTCCCTATGGTGAGTACACCACTAACCATTCCTTTTTTCCCGCTTCAGGTGGGCGGACGTCTCCGTCATTTTTTCCAATCCTGGAAAAATCTTACAGCGGACTCGTGGGTTCTGGAGTGTGTCCGAGGCTACTCAATAGAATTGATATCTTACCCGTATCAGCCGATCCTCCCCTCTCCCATTATGTTTTCTCAACAGGATCAGTTGCTCATAGACGAATTGACCACTCTGTGGTCAAAAGACGCTATAGAACCGGTCGCAGACGACACCCCAGGTTATGTCAGCAACATGTTTCTGGTCCAAAAGAAGGGCGGCGGTTTCCGCCCGGTAATCAATTTACGGTCTCTCAACCTTTTGGTACGTTACAGGCATTTCAAGATGGAGGGAATTCATCTGCTCCGCGACCTACTGTTACGGAACGATTGGATGGTGAAGTTGGATCTGCAGGATGCCTACCTCACGGTTCCCATGGCGGAACAGTCTCGGGATCTCTTGCAGTTCTATTGGAAAGCGCAGAAATGGCGCTTTACGTGTCTTCCGTTTGGGCTCTCGTCGGCTCCATGGTGCTTCACCAAGTTGCTTCGTCCTGTGGTATCGTGGCTTCGCACGCAAGGGGTGAGACTTATCGTTTACTTGGACGATATTCTGATCATGGCTCAAGATCGTCTCACTCTACTGTCCCATCTTCACTTGTCGATCTCGTTCCTTTCGGATTTGGGTTTCCTCATCAACGAGGGAAAATCCTGTATGACGCCTTCCCACAGTATGGAGTTTCTGGGTTTCCTGGTGGATGCGGATCAAGAGATGCTCAGTCTTCCGATGTCCAAGATTCGCTCTACTCGCAAGGAACTGACTCGTGCCCTGCGGCGCCCGTCCATCTCTATTCGTTTCCTGGCCAGGATTGTGGGTCTGCTCACTTCTTCGATCCAAGCGGTTTTTCCGGCTCCGCTCCACTATCGGGCGCTCCAACGTCTGAAAATCGCCCATCTGCACGAGGGGGCGTCCTATGCGGATCTCATTTCTCTGGACACGGATTCGAGGACCGAGTTGCTTTGGTGGATCCGGAATCTGGAAGCGTGGAATGGCAAGGCCATCGTGGGTCCTCGTCCGGATTTCACCATCGATTCGGATGCCAGCCTGCATGGCTGGGGTGCTCATTGCGAAGGGCTCACTACAGGGGGCAGATGGTCCCCAGAAGAGGCCGATCTGCACATCAACTCCCTGGAGTTACTAGCCGGGTCCTTTGCTGTCTGCAGTTTTTCCAAGGATCATGCCAACGTTTGCATCAGACTCCGGATGGACAATGTCTCGGCGGTGCGCTATGTCAATCATTTCGGCGGTACCCACTCCAAGACCCTGACGGATTTGGCTCATCAGTTCTGGGACTTCTGTCTCAACAGGAACATCATAGTCCAGGCGGAATATCTTCCCGGGTTACACAACTCCGTGGCCGACTGGTATTCTCGATATCTTCGGGATTCCAGCGATTGGAGGTTGGATCCAGCGGTGTTCCAATCTATCGTGTCGCTTTGGGGTCCTTTTTGTACGGACCTCTTCGCCTCCAGACTCAACGCACAACTTCCGCGATATTTCAGCTGGAGGCCGGATCCGGGCGCGATGGCGGTGGATGCGTTCACACAGGATTGGACCGACGGCACCCAATATGCCTTTCCTCCGTTTTCCATGATTCCGCGTACCTTGCTACAAGTTCGTCGCCAGGGTGTTCAACTGGTTCTCATCACCCCGCTTTGGAGATCTCAACCGTGGTTTCCTCCGTTGTTGGAGCTGTCGATAGCTCCACCCAGATTGCTGCCCCATTCTCCTCTCCTTCTGCTGAGTCCGGAGGGCCACTCCCATCCTCTGATCCTGGACGGGTCGCTTCGCCTGGTGGCGTGGCTGCTTTCCGGGAACCAGGAAGGCTTATGGATCAGCTTGGAGAATTTGGGCTGGCTGGTGCTTGGCTAGGGACTTGGATCCCTCTTCTGCACCTTTGAATGCAGTTCTCCAATTTCTCTCGTCGCTCTTTGATGAGGGCAGAGCTTACCGTACCATCAATGTTTACCGATCGGCGATTTCGGCATCTCATGTTGGTCTCGATGGCTGTCCGCTTGGACAACATCCTTTAGTTTGTCGCTTAATGAAAGGCGCCAGGCTTACCAGACCTCCCCGTCCTAGATATTCGTCCACTTGGGACGTCTCTTGTGTTCTCTCCTTTTTGGCCTCTTGGCCTCCTAATGAGTCTCTTTCTCTCAGGGATTTGTCGGCTAAATTACTTACCTTACTGTGTTTAGTGTCCTGCAAGAGGGTGGCAGACGTTCGCGCCTTGGATGTGGATAATCGTTCTTTTGATCCTTCGGGGGTTACCTTTAATATTTCCAGGCGTACTAAGACTTCTATTAAATCTGTGTCTTATCCGGCTTTTCCTTCTTCTCCTGCGTTGTGTCCTGTGGTTTGTCTTAAGGAATATGAACTGCGCACGGCGCGGCTACGCTCCCCGTCTCACCCCCATCTCTTTATCTCCTTCAAGGCTCCTTTCGGTCCAGTTTCCTCTACGACCTTGGCTCGTTGGTTGAAGAGGATTCTGGGTCTTGCGGGGGTCGACACTTCGATGTTTGGAGCCCACTCCGCTAGGAGTGCGGTTGCCACGAAAGTCGTCAGTCTTGGTGGCCGTTTGGAGGATTTAATGAAGGCTGCAGACTGGTCCAGATCATCTACCTTTAAGGAGTTTTATTTCCGACCTTCATCTCATATTTTCTCTCCTATTGTTGCCCAGCTTTGAACTTGCAATAGGAGCCTCCGTGTCTTGCCATAAAATTGCATGATTTTACTATTACCATGACGTAAAGTCATGATTTTATTAAAGACACGGAGGCGAGTATTGCTTCCCCCCCTTCAGTCCACTACGTGGGACTTGTTCCCGCCCTGTTCCTTATGGTTTGTATGGAGGGGATGTTCTTTATTTATTCTATTATCGTTATGTTTGTCAGTTGTTTATTATTTATTTCGGTGTCTCTTATTTTATATGGGACTATTTGATCATGCGTTTCATGTCTCTCTTAGTATGGATTATGCTATTTATCTATGATTGATGTCCTGCTACCTCTCTGATTCCATGCACTGGCTTTAATCTGCGTATTCTTGTTCTTTTCTTGCTTCCCTACAGTCTGACCTGTTGGTGCACGGTTTTTTTTGTGACTTCTTCGTTCCCGGCCTGTTTCTTCGGGAGTTCAAGTTCTTCTAGATTTACCTCACAGCGGACGTTTCGTTTGTGGTGCTGACCCAGTTCGCCTGTCAAAGAAAGAGGATGATTTCCGGGAGGAGTCTGGTGTTATATTGTGTGCTGTATGATGATTGGCTGTTGGGGCCATATGTTGTTTTTTCTTCTCTCTGTTCATATTTTTATTGCTGCTATTTGTTCCAGTAAAGAAAGAGTTAAGCAATACTCGCCTCCGTGTCTTTAATAAAATCATGACTTTACGTCATGGTAATAGTAAAATCATGCAATTAACTATCTGTCTCTGCTTTCATCTACTTTGCAATGTGCCTATTACTGATGCCTACTCTGTGGCCATTATCAGAGCCTTGTCAGATGTTTAGGTTATTTTAGATTAAGGAATAGTTGGTCATCAAAAGTTATTTTCTTTCACGCGCTTTCCCCTTTAAAGACTGGGTAGTATAACCAAAATTATACCGGTCCTTTTGCTGTGCTGGTGGTGCCTGCATATCATCTTTACCATCTAAAGCTTTATTATAGTAATATGCAAATATATAAAGTCAGGGGAATATGTTGTGGTAGTGTGGGGAATCTAGCAGTGTTGTATAAAAAGTGACAGCTGTTTTCATGCGACATAACATAGTACAACATTACCTACGTAGCATTTTAGACTAGAACATAATTTTTTTTGACTGTTTGGACCTTATGAATGTAATTAATTTAGATCTGTTGTGTTTCAGTGCTGGTCAACGTACTTTAATATGCAATATTCGTTGATGGAGGTTCAACAGCACACTAGACTGTCCATTTAAAGAACTTACAAAGTAATGCACAATCTTGCTTGGTGGGGCTTCATGGGGCACTGCAGTGTCCCTATAACTTCTTGTTCTCAGGAACTTGATTATTCTTCCCTATTAGGGTATTTCCCCCCTTTTGTTAGATTACTACTCCAGTTCGGTATAAACAAATTCAGACATGGTATGGATGAGGTGATGAGAAGGGACAACACTTCAAGGGAATTATCGCGCTAGTTTTGACACTGATCTTGGCTTAACAAAGGTCCTTTAATTTTAAATCAAATATCTCAACACTTACACAGAAAAATAAAAAACACAAGGCTAAGGTAGTTTAAAATTCTGAACGATAATGTTAGGTGACGGTCTTGTTTTTAAGAAAGCACGGATATAAAATGTCTTTTTTGGACAAATTACATTACAACTTCAGATCGCTGCATACTAGCATGGATTAAAAAAGTGTTTATGCATGCTGACCGGCTATGTCAGCTATATGTTTAACAATAGGGATACATTATTGGCTTCTTGGGTTCACCATGCTATCCTCGTATCCCATACATGGTTGTTTTTGAAAGGTAAATAAAACATATTTGGTTATGCTAAAATAACAATAGGCAAGGTAACAGTTAGTGGCATATTCCATCTTAGGGCAACATATCAGGGGCTGTTATAAGGAAGATCTCTGATCTCAGTATGCAGCCCATTTACAATATGGATGATTGTGCCTAGTCCACTGCTCATTCTTAAGATGTGCAATATCCCAGCAGTAAGAATGGCGGTACGGAGGAGGTAGCTGGGCACTTGGTCTGACTCAGGGCAATGCCCAATGTGAATACATCACTGGTTTCCCTTTAAGCATGCACACCAAACTAACTTGATAGTATAATTTTTTTTTAATGGCAGTGATTGTATTAAAGTGTACAGTTTTGTCTTTAGAATGCAAAATCCATGGGTACATGAAGCTTTAATTAATGCAGTGCAGCCTCATATGCCTATTTGTACTCCATGGATGAAAACTAAGCCTTAATTTGTGTATTGCTATTCAACATGTGCCTTGACCTTTTTCAACAATGATCATAACTCACATATGTGCAGCAGTTCAGTATCACAAGACTTGTTAAATATTTCTGTTTCACATTCCTTCTGGAATTCATACAGAATTCTTTACTTAACCACTGAGCTTTCACTTGGTACATAACCAATATACAGAGAACTACAACAGTGGAAGCACTCCAATACCAAAACTTTCTGTGCAAAAGGGCAGGTTGTCCATTAGGGGCATGTTTGTTATTGATGATCCAATAGCATACCTCCATTTCATTATTTACAAGGAAAATATCTTTCACTATATGACCAGAAGTATGTGAACACCTGACCATCACACCTGTATGAGGTAGGGCAAAAATATGGAGTTGCCCCCAGCTATAACAGCCTCCACTCTTCTGCAAAGTCATTCCACAAGTTTTTGGGAATTTGTGCTTATTCAGCCAAATCTGTGTGGTCAGGCACTGATGTCGAACGAGAATTTTTTCTCAGGTGTGTACTTGCTGTACCACGCTGCAACAGGGCTTTACAAAAGGAGTGTCGAGAACAATTCTCCAAAGTGCTTCACAGCCTTCCCCTGTGATTAGGTTATGGTCAGTACCCAGGATTGAATCTAGCAGTTTTCTAAAAAATTAGTTCTTTCAGTCTCCTTGGGCAAATCGTCCTGCTCCATTTCAAATTTAAAGGGAGCTTCGGCTACAGGCTCATCACTTGGGTCATAATACTGCTCCAGGAAGGGATAAGCCAGTGCTGCCTCTAGTTCAATTCATTTGTGGGGGATTTAAGGTCAACAGGTCTGCATTTGGGAACAGTCTGTTCCATGGCACTTTATTTATGTGAGGGAAGGAAAGCAAGTAGTTCAAATTGATTAGACAATTTAGGTCTTCTTAAGAAGTGGATCCAATAATTCCAAGAATATGATTAAGCTGATCAAGGTAATGTTTCCCAGGGAATATCGGTCTATTGGAAAGCATCTTCCAGTGTCTAAGGTTGAATACTTCAAGTACAAGGGGTAACACATTGCTTTTCTTCGAGACAAAAGCAAAAACTGTATAGTTATTTATTCCCAGAATAAGTCATAAAACATGGCAAGACAGCATGTCACGCATAGAAAAATGTGTCCTTAGAGCAGGGTGACATCAACCCCTTGGAGCTATTGACTCAGTTCCAACCATTATTAACAGGGAGACTTCAGCCATAATAAATAGCCCCTCAGGCACAATTGAAGAAAAAAAACAACAAAAAACAGATTTTGGCTTTATCCCCACAGAATTTGAAAGAATAAATAAATAATAGGGAATCAGGGGTAGTTATTAAAAACAATTCAGTTGCTAATTACTCCACATAACTCCTTTTATGCCTCCAATATTCTGTAAAATGATAGTTTTGCTCACAAGAGCACATAAATATGTCTCGTTTTAAATACAAATTACATCATTCCAATCTAGGCTGCTTTTTTTCTATTAGTTAATTCAATGTTCATATCTTGGGAAAAAAAGGACACCTGCTTTAATGGCTAGACATAGTCCCTGTTGAATAAAGCATGCATTACAAGAATTGCAAGGGTTGTTGAGTTTAGCTGGTGTTAAATTACAAGCACATTGCAGTCATATCTGTTCATGATTGATAGTGCTATGTTAAAGAGAATACAGCATACACATATCTTCCCGTGACTAGGGTATAATGCACAAAGGAAGGTGAATGGGTTCATATGAATTCCAGCTCACTGACATCCTATCCTTTGAATATTGGATCCCCATGTTATGTTAAAAATAAACACAAAATTTGTATGCATATTTTTGTTTCTCCAAAGCTTATTAGAGAATGGCTATGAGTGGGGAATTAAAAAAAAAAATGCGAATTTGGCCTTTCGATATTTTGCTCTTTCCTGCTAAGGTTAGCTGGTGTGAATTTTAAAATGTTGTGCTAAGTATGTTGTGGTATATGTTACATAGCATACATCTTACCCTTGTTACTTTGTATCTTCTGATAAGTGTCGGGAACATGCTTGTTGGTGTATCTGGGGCCGCTAAACTTTTTATTCTACTCTCCCACTTTCTATTTCCCCACCTTTTTGGTGCAGATCCCCCAGCAAATATTACATAAGATACATCTGACAATGTTTTATACATGCCCCACTTAAGCTTGTACCATATGAACATGATATACCTCCCAACATTTAAAGTGGCCAGAGGGACGCTTTCATTTTAGACAGTGTTGTCAGATCATACTTGATCTCTCCAGGTTTGAACCTGAGTCTTCAAGTAAATGACTGATTCCCTGGGTCTCTGGGCCACATCTCTCTCTTCTTCTAAGTAGGGTGAGCAGTGTTTGGCAATGCCCACCTGTTTTCCCTACTACTACGTAATGCTGTCCAGGACTAGCCCTGCCCCCACACAGCCGCTCCCCGCTGAAAAGGGAATGCTCCTTTTAGGTTGAGTAGTTCCCAGGTATGGGTTTAAACTGTGGCTAGAAGGGTGGTCTTTACCAAAACTATTTATGTAAATAAGACACCCCACAACAATTTAGGCACCCAAACCAGGACACCCTTGTTGGGGGGCATGATTAGATAAGGGGACAGAAGCGTTCACTTACCTTACCTGTCCACCCACTTTGTTTATTATTAAAGCATAATGTCTTGATAAGACATCACATTTCTGGGTTACATTTCTATGTATTGCAAGGTGGCCACATGGGACCTGCAATTGAGGTCTGCACTACAAATGCATTACCATTGCATGTAAAAGTGGGACAGCAGGGCAGCTTGATAGGGTAGTGCTCCAAAACAGGAACTGTCCTACTTAAAATTGTATACGTAGATGACGAACAGCATTTTTTATCTACACAACTAAATGTAGCAGGGTAAGTAGTTAAAGTGGAAGCACCATTAGCTGCATGTTGAAGACATCACAGCAGCTGATGGGAGCTGTCATGTTGGAATTTTAACCTCGACTGTTAAAAAGTGACTGAAATACAATCAACTCTCACTTTTTTTCTAGCAAAGGAAGGTCCCGAAATAAAGAGACACAAAAAAGAAAAGTAGTGTGTTATACCGGAATTGCAAAGAAATACTATACTTTGTAACGGGGAGTGTATGTTTTAAAGAAAAAAAATGAAATCTTTTTATTGCAGTGTACTGTTTGGTGAAAAATTCTCCTTTAACACAAAAAAAAAAGACTAGAGGTAAAGAAGCCCACAGTAAAAGACGTCATGTGACATTGGCAGCGACGCATGCCGGCTTAAGGTTAGCAGGTCCATATACACCTAACCGCTTTTACACCTCCAATATTCTGTACATTATACTTTTACTCACAAGAGCACATAAATATTTTTCTTTTTAAGAGAAATTACATAATTCTAATCTAGGCTGCTTTTTTCTATTACCGTAGTTAATTCAATGTTCATATCTAAGAAAAAAAGGACACCTGCTTTAATGGCTAGAGACCAACTTACTCCCTGTTGAATAAAGCATGCTTTACAAGAATTGCAAGGGTTGTTGAGTTTAACTGGTATTAAATTACAAGCGCTTTGCAGTCATATGTGATCATGATTGATAATGCTTATGTTATGGCCGTGTTAAAGAGAATCCAGTATACACATCCCTTCCCGTGACTGGGGTGTAGTGCAGAAAGGAGGGTGAATGAGTTCATATGAATTCCAGCTCACTGACATTCTATCCCTTGAATATCTGATCCCATGGTATGTTAAAAATAAACATAAAATAGGATGATTTGTAACTGTATGCGTATGTACGTTTCTCCTACAATGGCTACGAGCAGGAAATTAAGTAAAAATGCCAATTTGGCCTCATAGTTTCAATGTTCTGGTCTTTCCTGTAGGTTAGCTTGTGTGAATTTTAAATTGATGTTCTGGTATATGTTACATTGGATACATCTTACCCTTGTTACATTGTATCTTCTAAAAAGTGTCGGGAACACGCTTCTTGGTGTTATCTAGCGCTGCTAAAGTTTTTACTCTACTCTGCCACTTTCTATTTTCCCCTTTTCTTGGCGCAGATCCCCCACAAGATATATAGGCTACATCTAACAATGAGTTATACATGCCCCCATTAAACTTTTACCATATGAACAGGACATACTCCCCAACATTTAAAATGGTCCACCAGCTTTGTTAAATATTGAAGCAGAATGTCTTGAAAGGACATCATATTGCTATGTATTGCAAAGTGGCCACATGGAAGGTTTTATCTACACAATTAAATGTAGCAGGGTAAGTAGTTAAAGTGGAAGCCCCAATAGCTGCATGTTTAGGACATTATAGCAGCTGATGGGAGCTGTCATGTTGGAATTTTAACCTAGGCTGTTAGAAAGACTAAAATAAATTCAACTCACTTTTTTCTAGCAATGGAAGGTGCAGCTTCAGAGACAGACACACAAATAGGTAAGAAAAAAAAGAAAATCTTTTATCCTGCTTTATTTACTATACATTATAGTAAGGGGAGTATATTTTTTAACAATTTTTTTTTATTTCAGTGTACTGTTTGATGAATAATCCCCCACTAAAACAGAAAAGGGATGAGAGGAAGGGAACACACAAAAGACATTATGTGACATAGGCATGCTGGCCTAGGCCTGGGGTTAGCAAGTCTAGGGAGATGAAGGTCTCTGCTGCAATACCAGGGGAGGAGCAGATTACCCTCTTAGGTGACCAGGCTCCTCAGTGTGGTGCTGCTCAATGGACACAGCCTCCATAGACTGCATTAAAAGGCACAGACACAGAGTATGGGATAGGACGTCATGCATGCCCTGTAGCAAAGGCAATGGTCGCAGAGGGCAAATACACCACTGCATGTAGCAAATAACTATAACAATGCACAGAGACCCTCATTCATATTCACTGCCAAGGTCACAGCTCAGAGCAATAGCTGTCAGCAGCAGCTTTACTCCCAGAAAACAAAGATGTCAAACAATGTAGTCTCAGACAGGATCCACTGACATGTCATTCAAAATGGCTTCAAGGCCAGAATTAGCAGTGCAATACCCTTGCCGCGCTCTCGTCCAATGTTCGATGATTCTTGCCACTGATTGGCTGCTTTAAGTAGCCAATCAGTGGCAGAAGACATTTAAAATTTAAATCAGTAGGCTGGAGCGGACTAGTGGAGATTACACAACATGGGCACAGACAGAAGACACTTTCGGCCAAACATCTCCTACACAGTAAATAGTGTATGAGGAGGATGATCCCAAAGACTCCCTCCAAGAATTTGCAAGAGGGACGACACAAAAATGTACAGGGGGCACTCAGGTATCATATATATATATTAATGTGCTTTAACTTTTGAAGAAAATATGTTTTACTTTTCATATGATTTTAAGTTCCTACTTGTTTCTTTTTAGGACAGCAATATTATTTGCCCTGAAAGAAGTTGAAGTATCACACTCAGCATAGACCTTTGTATAATGGTTGGTAAACAGTATTGTTATTACACAAGTGCAAATTTTATCTCCGATATGCACCATACTTATATACAACGCCTCTGCCTTTTCATGGAGATTGTTCTCATTAACTCATTGCTTGCGAGCAGAATGCAACTAGAATGGAGGCCAGTTTTTGCACAAGCTGGCTGATGCAAGAAAACCCACAAACACTATATTCACTATGCAAGTAGCAAACTAAAATGTTTAGATATTTAGTGCCCTCTGGTGACGGATATGGGGATGTTATCTAACAACTGGGAGCAGGTACACATTGATCCAGTAGTCGTTTGTCCTCCTAAAGTGTACCATTTTAATAACCAAGTGTATATTTCCATTTTTTTCTTATGGCTTAACAAACTGGATATACAAGGGCCCTGCTGTCTATATGGCAGCATTATGGATATATTCAATAATCCAGTCCCTATATTCATCTTGCCTAAAAAAGCTAAAAAGGTTTTTTCTAGCCTACATCTAGCATGCTGGTCATATTCCAGCGTAAAAGGAAGCAAACTTATTACCCAACTAATTGGAGAGCACCATGTAGGCTGTTGTTAGAAAGGCTAACAGTCTGCGCTTAGGGATATTATGAATATGAATCAATCACAAAAAGGGAACGATGGGTGCCTTTGGCAATGGAGGAAAATAACCCACATTAAAATACTCTGCGAGTACTTCTGTATGTATTCTTGAAAAATAATGGAAAATACAAAAAAACAACAACAAAAAAAACTAACCCAAGGTAGTAGCTGCAGCTGTCCTCTTCTGTGGTTTGAGGGTCATTGATGCTAATTGGGTGCTTGATGCACTTTCTGGGCATGTGCCCGTTGCATTCACCAAGCCAGCACTGGATCTGACAGGCGAATTATGTCAGCTACATGGAGATGTGGTTCAACACAGAAAATAGGCGAGGAGGACAAAAGACATATGACAGGGAATATGCAAAATTCCCCCATGCATTTGCAAGCGGGACACCATGAAAAGGGACCAACCACACAGCCATATATTAAAATGCATCAATAATCTACAGTAACAAGTCACACACACACACACACACACACACAACATCAGCCCAGTTAAACATACCGGTGTGATTGTTTTTAAATAGTAAATAAAATACACAGACCAACTATAGCCAAATATATTTAATTTCCGATATATGGCCTGAATTATGGTGTAAATATATAGACCTCCACTTAAAAGGCAAGTGTACTTAACATACATTAAAACTAGCAGAGCCATCCAACCAGTTCAGCAAGGGGATCCATTAAAAGCTTTAGGTTCTCCCCAGTTGGCGTACAGTTAATAAAAATTTTCCGTGGTACGATCAGTTGTTGAGACACAGACTGAAATAGGCGGTCATTGCCTACTATGGAAGGATGGTCTGTCCCTTTCTGAAAATGGAAATTTCTATTGAACATTCAAACTTGGGTCTTCAGGTCGAGTTCATATGGACCAGGCACAGGAGCTACCACTTTCATGGCAGGAACACAGTCTGTAGTCTTAATTTTCACAGGAGCAGTCCCAAGAACCTCTTAGTTTCCTCAACGCCTCCATCTAGGTAACAAAGTCAGCAGGGTAGTTATTTGTAGGATCACTGCAAATATGTACTTTTAAGTTAATTAAATGAACATTGAAAATGCCTCTGTACAAATCTCTATACGAACCATGTTGCAAATAAAAAAAATGGTATTACACATGATGGTATTTAAATGAAAGATGCAAATGAGAAATCCTGATTATTAAAACCACCCCCAAAAAAACCTATTGGCGTATCTGATGTCCTGTAATTTTAGATTTTAACTAAATGTTAGTTGTATTGCTTATTTTTTCCCTTAAATGTTCAGATCATAAATCTACATAATACGTACATTCTCAAACATTTGTCCTTTCCACCAGTTGCTACTCGCTGTCCATCTGGGCTCCAGTCAACAGCAAAAACCTAGTAAAACATATAAGTAGAAGACTTTAACAAATACATTTAGTTTACAAGCTTAACACTTTAGGTTTAAAGTTAAAGCTTTAAACTTTTTAAAGCTCTGGTCAAACCCAAAGTGAGTGGGGCTACTTTTAAGACATATGTGCAATTATGTGTATCTCTTTAAGGTTTGGGTATTAAGTTCCTTTGGAGTTCCACAGTCAACGCGTCACCCTTCCCAAATCCTGCATGTTACAATTGAATAAACCTATGTTATTCGATTTGCAGATTACAAGAAGACATTTGAACTTCCTTTCCTCCGGATCTGCATGATTATTCTTATTCTTTCTTCTGTATGTTGCCGCTTCATGTCGCTTGGTTCAGACAGGCTTTGTGAAGGTGCAAATGTGAGAAAGAATTGATCCTCAGGACAGGAATTTGATTAAATGCTAGTTTTGCCACAGACGCCTATTGCCCTGCCACACAGCTTTGACAAAGTACAAGCTACCAGTGGTTTTGACAACTATATTAAACACTGTGAAGCTCAGCATCTTCTTCCTTATGAAGCAGAGGAAATTACATTACAGTAAAAAACTAGCCAAATTCTAAAACACCCATCATTGATGTTGATTTGACTCAGACAGCTGTAACAACGTCTATATGGAGAATAAAGGGGGGAAGATGGGATGTGCATGTCTGAAGTGCAAAATAATTAAACAATGACAAAAGAATGCCATATGTCTACCCTAATAATTGGCAAACACAGTAATGTGTGACTCACAGCAATCACAGTACTCCCAACAGAGGATTAAAAAGAAGGTTGGTTGTCCTCTTTGAAAAGACAGTGGTGTTAATTTACAAATAACATATTGGTTAGCACGGTGTAGCACGTTGGGCGAACGTGGGAGATTATTATTAAAGTGGCACAGTAAGAAACAATATAGTTATGAGCCAACAATAACTTGGCGCCACTTACCTCGTCCGCGTGCCCTGGGAGGTCCACAGACAGCTTCTTTGTCTTTGTATCCCACACTTTGAGAGTGCTGTCACTGCTCCCACTCACCAATAATCTGCTGTCTGCCGACCAGGCAATCTGGTACACGGCGGAGACATGGCCTCTCAAAGAAGCAATGAACCTAGGGTTAAAGAACAAAATAAAAAAGTTACATAATAATTTGAGGATTGTAAACAGACCAGAAACCCGGTATGTTGTTGCATGAGGATATTATGCATATTACTTCAATTTTAATTTAAATAATCTAGCACGGCTCAATTTGAAACAAAACACGGCATGGTTGTGACCCTTGAAGCCTAGAGACTGATATCTCTTTACAAAAAGCTCCAGAAATCTTAAGCATAAGTGTTGTGTCATAATTCTAATAAAAAAATATGGAATATAGAAAACATGTGTGACTGGTTTATCCAGAACAATTTGAGAGCAAATTAATTTAGATTAACACGTGAAGTCAGATGATTTCAGAACGGCATATTTTTGTAATAACTAAACAAACTGGAAATCTTCACTATTTTAAAGAGGCCAAAATTGGGCATAATTAGGTTTCTTTAAGCTCAGGATGCAACAAATCAAAACAACATGACTTACTTCCCAGTCTTGCCATCCCAGAGCTTTATTGATTTGTCAAATGATGCACTGGCAATGACTCTGGTGTCAGGAGAAAAGAGAACTTCGTTGATCAAAGCTTGGTGACCCGTCATCCTCTGTATAGGCTTTTTGTCCTCTGCTGGGTTCCATAGGAACAATGTGAAGTCATCTGAGCCCGACACAAGTCTCTCAGGACCCTGTCCCTGTGTAATAAAGGTGGAATGTGAATTGTTAGACTTCAATAACTTAGTATTAACATCTAAATGCCATTCGAACCATTTAATTATTTTCCTTAGAAGATCACAATCACTGGTTCCATTATTATTGTCTATTGATTTTATAATGCCATATTTAACTGTGCTTTCCAAAGGGTATAGGGGACATTAGTTGTGTGTAGCAACCATTTTGACCTAGAGAAACAAAAAGGTAATGATGGCCCTGCACAAACAAGCTTACAAATTAGAAAATAAACCATTTGCATGTTTCTATGCTCGGTATAATGACCTGATCCGTGAAGTGCGTTTCTGTATACTGCCTCTACAGTTTTCAGCCGATCTAAAAATCATCTAACAAAGAAGAAGGAATTTGCCAATAGATCCCTGTTTTGTGGCATTCTCAGAAAGCACAGTGTGGTTTTTAGGAAAAATCTCACTACTTAGAGACCTCTAGGCATGTACAAAAACAGTATGTCCGTATTTAGAGCCCAAAGAGAAATATTTTGTTTCCGCTGGACATTCCCTTTAATAAGTGGCTGCTTAGGGGAAGATACACGTTTTAGGAAGCGAAGTCAAGCTTATTTTTTACGTACCCGAACGTGATTGTATCTCTGTAAAGCTTTCTCTTTCAGAATTTCCACTAAAATCAAGAGAGGGGGACAAAAACCTCGCATAAGATAAAAGTACAAACCATTTATCAAACTCTGCTTTGAAGTTGCTTGTTCTTAACACAGCAGGCCACCAAGGGAATTTGTTTATGCATATAACATGTATGCCAAACACAGACTATTCTACACACACACTAAACGCATACCCATAGCCCTATATATATTTTTTTATCCCAAGAAGTAAAATAACTAAATATACACACTATCAAATAAAATGAAAGATTAGAAAGCAATAAATAGCTCATACTTTAAGTTTAAATGACGGACTCCAGGTAAAAAACAAACAAACAATGAAGGGTTTTATTTCTTAAAGGAGACCCTCACATTTTTGTAAAAAAATGTTTTACATTTTTTTTTTTACCAGTATCCGATTAAAAATACATCTTCAAAACAAGTTGTTTTTGTTAAGTTTAACTAGTTTTTCCATATCAGCCATTTGTATCATGAGTTCTGCCTCCCTTATTTTAGCCTAACTTACTAGACAAACACCCTGAACTCCCTATCATACTGCCTTCTGTTAAACACTACTAGTCTTAACTCCTTAGAGACAGTTTCTTCCATAAATTAGGTCCCGATGATTAAAAAACAAACAAAAAAAAAAAGGGGCAAGATTTTTCTTAAAAGGTATATTTGTAGTGGGAGGGGAATGAGGGCACGCATTTTAAAATTAATTTTTTTTTTACTGGATATCCCATTGATATCCTCAGGGATCTGTCATGTGACATCAGTGGGGTCTGCTTCATTAATTTCAATATTAAGTTTCTATATCCTAATTATTTCTTTAGTATTTTCTCAATAGGGAAAACCACTGTTTTCTCCCTCTTTTTACTTTGAGGTGCAACTACTGATCAGCAGCAGTGGGGATCAGAGGTTTCCGTAGGGATTGACCCACTAGGATTTTTTTTTTTTGAACTGCGTTATTGGATATTCATTAGCGTCACCATAAAGAATAAGCTCCACATGGTGGGACTTCACTTTAGTATGAATATAACTTACGGGGGCCACTCATATCCTGTGGATTGATAGAGGCTTCAGCTGGCTCAAAGGCCCCTGTGCGCAGGACATAATCTGTACTGAGAGCCATAGTGTTAACCCAGTGCGCATGACCTTGTAATGTCCGGCACAGGGTTCCCTGAAAGAGAAAATGCCTTGTAAATGGTTACTTAGAAAAGACAGTTTGAAAAGCAATCATGGGTTTGTAGGCATAATAATCACTCCTGGGTTTTATTACTGGAGAGTGCAATCATTTTGGTGTTATCGAATGATTTTAGATAACTCGCACCATGTGACAAATCCGACACCTACAAAGAGAATCTGACAGTATATCAGAGCTATTCTGCCCATCAAATCTGCCTATATTGTCCTGATATAAAATATTAAACATTGACTCCTTGGCCTTAAGGATCCCAAACATGCGTTACTGTACTGTATTAACATCTACCACTTCTGCTGAGTGGCTGTCCCACTAATCTATCACCCTCTCAATAACATAAAATACTATTTTATTATGTGATTAATGGATATATAAAGGACATTTTCCACCTCTAATAATATATCTGGACCCTTTTCTATTTTCAATTCATCATTTGTATCAGCATAGTTATAAATACATGTTATATACCCTGTATGTTAACTATTTTTTTTTTTACTGTAAAAGATTCCATTGTTTTTTTTGTTGGATAAGTTTTGTATTCCATCATTATATGGTTTATGATTACATTTTTGTGTAGATGTATTTTGGTTATTACTGAGAGCTCTGTCTTGTTTCCTTTCAAACCACTGAAAAAGTAAGGCATTGTTAAGCCCGCTCAAGCATTTTTATATCTTTACAACACAGAGATAGTAATTTATGATAAATGTACTATAAAACTATAGTAAACAAGAAAATTAAAATACTGATAGGGCCCCGCAGTTGGAAAACACATTCACTAGAGTGCCCTATCCAGACACTGATGCAGCCAAGCTGTAAAAAAATTAAAAATTAAAGATGTGTACTTACATCATGGGCTCGCCAAACTTTTATAGTCCTGTCCTGTGAAGAGGAGTAGAGCAGGCCATCTCCACCCCACTTCACTCCAGTTACCGACTGTGTGTGGCTTGTAAGGATCTTCTGACACTGGCCCGAGACAGTATCCCAGATACGTATGCTACAGTCCCTAGGTAGATACAAAGGGGGTTACCATTAAAATTCTGAACCACATTGTTAGGCAAAAAAGAAAGAGAAATCAGAAGATACTTGAACATATTAGATCTGCAAAATCTATAGCTGTCCCATTAAGTGGAGTTATCATAACCAATGAACTAATCAAACTAGTGTGGTTGCTATAAGGATCGCTTTTTATACATTAATCTGCTGGCTCTGGAAGTTGAAGTTATAACTCCAATTATGTATTGTGGGCAACTATTGCAACTCCCTGTCTCCTCTGTGGCTCAAGATTTCTGCAGAATCCCCCATGCATTTGCAACAGGGACACCATGAAAAATGTAAAGGGACTTCTCAGCTGTCATAAGCATTAAAGTGCATATGATGGCTGGAGTGTCCCTTTAATGCATCTACCTAACTAACAATGGATTTTATCATTGTCATTTCTGTAATAAAGCAAAATAGCTTACTTACAAATGCAGAGGCTCCCAGCAAAGCCATGTTATCCACTTTGTGTGCCCAGTTAATGTTCTTCCAATCTGCTTGCCTGTGCTGGGGTCCCAAATGCAAATCTAACAAACAAATGAGAGAAAAAAAATCATGGCTACATGACTATAATGGTTCTACCAAGATAACCTTCAATCAATGGAGAGAACAGTGAATAACACAGCTTTATGTACCTGGCTGTTTTTACACCCAGAGGCAAGTTTTTTCCCATCTGGAGACCAAGCGATACTGAGCACCCAGTGTGTGTGTCCTACAAATGTCAAGAACAATACAATCAGCTAAACATACTTTTAAAAAAACTAATTTTTTTTTATCGTATTAAAGAGTCCAGCTCTGAAACCAAAGGAGATGCACCAAAAAAACAAACAAACAAATGCACTAAATGCATATATGTATTACAGACCTATATCCCACAGGGATTATTATTAGTCATTTTTGGACCTTAGAAGATGGAAAGCATTCTTTGATTGATCCTTATTGCACTGGATTCACTGATACCTTCATATAACACTCATGAACTGTGAATAATGTCTTTGTGGACCAATAGTCACAACTCCGTTGACGGCATTAATCCCTACTTCTGGTGAACCAGCATTGGCATTACATGATATTATATTATATTTAAACAGGGCCAGCAGATTCCGTAGAGCCAGCCTCTGTGTAATGGTACCACCAGGAGACCCCTTTGGCTTTTTACATCATAGTAAAGAGAAAATAACAGGAGGATGAGATTACAAACAGAACTTTTGTGCAGGGCTTGCGTGCAATCCCCACATCTTTACAACATTTAGTAAAACTACAGTGAAAGCCATCATTAAAAAACACAAACTGTGGTTTTCATTCTGGTCTTCACCACATCTCTAGATGAACACAACTGGGTTATTCATGAAGCTACCGTGGCCAATACGAAAGGTTGGGAACCACTGCACTACATAACCAATACCACAGTCTGTGGCCTATAACCAATATAAAGTATTATTCAATTCAGAATAATAAGTTGAACAGAACATTTTAACTTCTCAGTTAGAGCACTCTTTATATGGTGTATATATAGTAAAGACACGCATTCAATAGTCCATGGGTTATGCTCTACAAATCATGAGATAGCACTCAGGAGAATGCTGGGAATAAAATATGCCCTAAGCATGAAAAGCAGGTTATGGAAAGGTATCTAACTTAGTTACTTAAGGTTTTTAACTACTAAGTAATTCAGGCTGGTGCAGTCAAGGGACAGGAGGGATTTCCTCCTGATAGCAGCAGCTTTTTCTCTAAATCAATACAGTTAATCTAGCAACATTATCTTATATTTTAGAAAGAAAACAAGCAGAATACCTTTGGCAGTAAAATGAGGCGTCTCTGTGTTTAGATCCCAGAAGCGAACTGTGGTGTCTCCAGACCCAGTGGCCAGGTATCTGAAGAAAAGAGAAAAATTAACACAGAGCTCATCTCTTACTTGGTGCTAGAGACCTGCAATCACATACTAGTGAGTTCATAAAGAGGTTTAGGTTTTAATTAATATTCATAACAAAGCACAAGCTTACTTTCCAGTTGGGCTGAAAGCTACAGAAATGATTGCTTCAGTATGTCCCTCCAAGGAGCTGGTACATCTAGTCACAGCGCGGACCTTGAAGACAGCTTGTGGCTGGTAGATGATATCCAAGACCTTCTCTGTTTCCACCGACTCCGTCTCCAAAGTCTTATCCAAGGAAGTTAGAATCTCGGTTTCGTGGACAAAAAATGCCAAAGGCGGTGGATCCTCCTGAAAATACATTCATTAAAAAAAATTAAATGCTAGCTGTTTTGATATAGGAGGTTAAACATGATTGCAACAGGGTTGATAACTCAACAGACTTACCTCATTTAAGAGAACATTGCAGACTAACTGCAATTTATCAGGCGTTATATTCACAGGTACATCAAAGGGGCTTCCCAGCACTTCCCCATTTTCATTCTTAAACTGGACAAGAAGTCTTCCTATGTCCTCCGCCATATCTGCAAATACATATACCATTTTTTATCATTCAACTTCTGGCCCATCTAGCCTGCTGTAGGACCTTAATCAGTCCTTGGTCTAGTCTTTAGATTCAGGATCACTTCATGTCTGTGCCATGCATGCTTCAACTCCTATACTGTATCATCATACCTGTCAACAGGGCCAAATTGTACTCAACCATTTAAAATGACATTATATATGACACTCAGACTGTTACCTGTTAATTCTTCTCAATCCCAGACACACAGCGAAGCTATAAACTCCTGCCCGGCAGCCAGCAGACATGTATTTACGGTAAACACGTGGAGAGAGGGAGCTGACGTCATCAGCCTGCGCATTCTTCCCTGTCCCACAAGCCTGTGCTAAGCAGTAGAGGCATCATCGGTTCCTGTTAAGAAACTCTAAAATATCACAGAAACCTAGAAAAAGCCAAATGAAAGTAACTTTTTTCATAACGTGCATTAATAAATTATTGGCAGATGACTCCAGCAAAACGGCTCTATTGGGGGGGGGCTAGGATCTAAAGGGCTTGTACAACTCATGTGTTTGGAGCTTGAGACATGCGCTGTAGCGCTAGAACTTTTGGCTGTCGCGTTTGGTGACGATTAATTTACGGGACATTTGCTGTCACTGTGTTGTGCAGTGCTTAGTCGTGCTGCAATTGTTTCCAACCCGGTCCAGAGACATTGGACCAAACCAAGATACTGGGGCCACCGTCCTATGTATGTGTCTTAGTTTAGATCTGGCTGTGTGGCGATAATAGTACGCTGTGAAGTCTGCACTCACTTATTAGCAGTTATATTATTAGCAGTTATATTATTGAATTTATTTTTCTAGAAAAAAATCGTAAATAAGACGCTGATAGGAAATGCCTTGATGTCCAGAAGTCATTAATGCCAACATCAAAAGGTACAACTGTGCACCAAGAAGCCTTGAAATATATGCACACTGTGGAGCCTTAACGCACTCCTCATAATTGTTGCTGGAGTGCCCGTTTAACCCCTTTGTAATAGGACTGCCTGTGTTTAGCTGTAAAAGAAATTTCTTGGGTTACCCACACAAATTATATATTTTTTCAGGGCAATGCAGGATTTCTTTAGATACCCTTATTTTGATCATGTCATCTAATTTACTAAAAATAATAATAAAGTATGGTGAAAATATTTTTAAAAAGCACTTTTATATAAACACTTAAACTTTTGTTTAAAAAACTGTTTACTCATCTACAAAAGCTAATGAGAAAAAAAAATGGTAAGTACATTTTAATATTTGTCTTGAGTTTAGAAATAAACAATGTTCTTAGATTTTTTAGGAAATTATAGAGCCGTAAGTACAAGTAGTGTTTTGCTATTTAAAAGACATTTTCTTGGAACTAGATAATTCCCATTGGCTTAACTGCATGGGTCACAGCTGGATATCTAATTGTGTGTGTGAGCATGGATGTCTGATTGTATGCGTGTGTGAGCTTTAATGTCTAATTGTGTGTGTGTGGGAGCATGGATGTCTAATTGTGGGTGTGAGAATGGACGTCAAATTGTGTGTGTGAGCATCAATGTCTAATTGTGTATGTGTGTGAGCATAGATGTCTTATTTTGTGTGTGTGGTGTGTGAGCATGGATGTGTAAGTGGGTGAAATGGAGTGTGTGTTAGATTTATTGTGTACATGTGTGTTAGTGAGTATGACTAAGTGTGTGTAATTTGTGTAAGGCTGTTTGCATATGTGTGTCAGAGTCTATGTTGGAAGATGGGGCAAGGGGCAAACAAGGCACAAACAAGTTGTTTGGGGCCAATAATGGCACATACCGGCTGTTGAGGGGGGTCGGGGCAATTTTTTTATGGCGAGCAGAAGGGCACCACCATCTTGAGTGAGACAGACTGCTTTCCACTATGGCATTTATGATCGCTCCGGAGAGCATTGATATTGTGAAAATATTTACTTTTTTCCCTAATTTCCTGCACATTTTAGATATTTCCATACTTGAAATGATGGTTTATATATGTATATATCATTATTATTTCAAAAGAAAGCCCTACTTGTGCTGAAAAAAACCATTATATAATGTGTGATGCACTAAATGAATTAGTGGCAATCAAAGTTAAATAAGGTCATAGCAAAAGCACAAAAACAGCTCTGGTCCATTAGTGCAAACATGGTAAACCCCCCCCCCGGTCCTGAAAGGGTTAAATATGGTGAATGTGATTGCTCTGGGCCCCTGCATAAAGATTCAGTGTGCAATGCAGAATGTGAAATGTGAAATACTTTGCAGTAGGTAACCAGATTAGTACTCAAAAACGGGGAAAGTATATACTCAAGCTCCACTAAAATTAGTGTTGCCCTACATTATACATTTTTATAAGAAGCACCTATGGCTTAGTCCCATTTTTTCATGATTTGGCTACCACTGGGTAGAGTGCCAATGGCATGAGTGGTTCACAACACAGAAGACCTGTTGGTGCCGTCTGAAAGACAAGATACATTTTATACAATTTGCTTCACTGGCCTGTAAAAAGAAGGTACATTACAGACTTTTTAGGGAAAATTGTGTTGCTTGAAAAGTATCCTTTTTTGTTAATACCACAATATGACCACAAGGGGTCCTTCAAAGACAAGCAGATGGTAAAAAAATACAATTATTAATATTGGCATCTGTTTATATAGCACCAACAATTCTTACAATACATACATTCAACGTGTATGACTATACTAGAATTGACAAACCGATACAATAGGTAAAGGGGGCCCTGCTCACAAGCTTACATTCTAGAAATTCTCTTATATCAATGATTAGGTATTTCTGTTTTTTTTTTTTAAATATGCACTGTTCCTGATTTACTGCAAATACTAGGTTTCATATAAAAGTACACATGGAATCCTTGTACTTATGAAAAGGCTTTGTAACCCTTTCCAGACTGATAGATGCCATTGACTTTGTTTCTCATCCGTTGATTAGATTGTGGCATCATGTGCTGCCTTTTGAGACCTCTTAGCCTACACAGCACTGTATATATGTATATTATATATACTATTTATATATATACACACACACATGCACAACTATTATAGACTATATAAAACTGTTACAGACATATATCAGCGACATGACTTTTATTTATATTGTGCGACATTCCATTCCAAAACCATTAGTATGGCTTTGGCCCCTGCTTTGCGACTTTAACAGCCTCCACTCTTCTGGGAAGGTTTTCCACAAGATAGAGGAGTGTGTCTGTGGGAGTTTGTACCCCTTCAGCCAAAAGAGCATTGTAAGGTCAGGCAAAAATGTTGGATGATTCCACAAAGATTTGTGAATACCAGTGCCTGTGTTAAGGTGAAAATAATAATAAATGAAAATAATACTTCCCTTATCAGTTATACCCCTACACAATACTCCCCAAATGTTGAAAATTCAGAACAAAGGGGGTCGCTATTGTAGAGGGGAAGAAGGTAAATAGGGGCGGTTCCCTGATTTCTGACTGAAACATGCTGGATATCAGATCCTGGTGCTGACCCAATTGAGAGTAAAACACCACACATACACTCCCTCCCAAAATGCAGGTGCCCCAAATCTGCATCTGAGCTAAACAGTCTTTAGAGTCTCCGGTAATTGGGAAACATGGCACTCTGTACGAGGGGGAAGAAGTAGTCCCAATGGACCCTGTGTACCCACCTCCCCAAAAAGAGACCCCGTTCCAAGGCCCATGGTCTATAGGAAGGAGGCTGGCCCCCAGTCCCCTCCAGGACACAGAGGCTTCTGTGAAATATAACCTCCAACTCTGTAACTGCGGCCGCGGCCTTGTCCCCAATGCTGGTAGGACTGTTGTTGAAGATTCCTAGAGGACGATCCTTGGAAAAAAGAAGCCGACTGGCCTGAGGGCCAAAAGCAGCTGGTGGCCCGGCCCTGCTGCCGACCAGCCCTGCCAAAAACACACCTAGGCCGCTGGTTGCTGAAATACACAGACTTTTGAATACATCGTTGAGGCCGGGCGCCCCTCAGCTGTGAACCGCCGCATCCGGCGCAGGAGCGGATCCCTTCCAGAACAGGAAATGAACACACCCACCACAACTTCACCCAAGCGGTGCACATACTGAGCCAGGTGATTTGGCAGAGACCACTCAGAGGACCAAGGGTGACGGATGCTATTATTATTTATTGTTTTATATAGCACCATCAAATTCCATAGGGCTGTACAATGGGTAGACAGGACATAACAAGCAGTATGTAACATAACAAATTGACTTAAAGAGACAACAGGTGAGTTGAACTGTCAGCCACTGGAGTTTAGAAGTACTTCCCCTTCAGAAGGTGTAGTCGATGGGAATAACACCTTGTGTTCATTATCTCCCACCCTTGATTTCAGGGCTTAAAGGGAGATCCGTTCGAGCCAAACTTCTGTTTCCAAATCGCCATCAGAAGCAGATTGATCCTTTGCTTGCCACAAGTCGATGAACGATAGGCCAGGTTTTATGTCCCCCTCGTCATACTAGGTGGGGAAGTGGGGGGATATTTGGTCCGGAACCGCAAGGCGGTTCTTTGCCCTTAGGCCTGTCAGATGGGAATTTGGGACCTTTGCCGGGCCTCCATGAAGAGTTGCCCATATCCTTATCTGAATGCTCGGAATCTTGTCTGTCCTCCATCTCTGTAGGGGGGTTAAGGTCGTCTGGATGACTGGTCTGCGGGCAGCTCTGTAAAGACCCTAGCCAGACCCTTTTGCACTGAGGTAGCCACTGATGTGTTAATACCGGACTGGGTGTCCTGGGAGTGTCCAAGAGGACAGTATAAATTTAAGGTAATGACATCATGCCACGGAGTGGGGGGATCACCCTACCGGCTGCAACTCAGTACTGTAACATGGCCACTGTTATAGCTCGGGCTCACCCAGGAACAGAGGTATCAACCACTCAGGGCTGAAATGTGGTCAGAATAATTTTCGTTGCACTGAGGCAAGAAATAATTTTGTCTGCTGCACCAGGGCAAGTGGTAATAATAGATCACTGCAGACCGCAATGGTAATCTGCCAAGAAGTGGATTCTGCCCTAGGTCTTCCCACACTGGTAACAATTCCTATAAAAGTGGCCTACTCCAGGAGGCCTGTAGATAATAGTTAGTATAAAATAATAACCTGCAGAGAAAAGGAGAAATGCAACAACTGAAAACTATTAAAAAGTTGTTCAGACGCCAAAAAAGATGGCTGCTGTGACACTGAAAAATTATAAAAACGAGCTCCGACAAGACAGTCGCAGAGAATCCCATGCTAAACAAGATCCAAGATTGCAGCCATGATACAAAATACAACAAAACAGACTCCAACAGCGGGAGTCAGCGGGAAACAGCGGGGAGGAAAAGCCACTCAGAGGTAGGAAGGCCTGACTTGAAGGAAGAAGTGCAAAGGACAGAAAATATAAAAAATGGAAGTAAAAACTGCCAGAAGAAATAAAAACTAGCAAAGGCAAAACTAGTAAATATAATAGAAAAACTGTTAACCAATAAAAATAGTTATAGAAATAGAAGGAAAATTAGGATATACCATAAGAAACTGATTAATCATAAACCAGAAAGGTGGGAAACAAAAGGAAAGAGCTGGACACAAGAAAATACAGTGTATAACACAAACTAAATTAGAAAGGCTTTAAGAGCCCACAACTCTGACCAGTGCTGTATCAGGAGCAGCAAAGAAAAAGAGAAAGGTTCATGTGGGAGATTAGATATACAGTCTATTCTAAGTTTGGTTGTTTTCTGTCAGTTTATGCTGCTGTATTGGAGAAGTAAAGAGAGAGTGGCAAAATAGGAAGCCTCCTATTTTGTGTTGTAGTATTGGAAATCACTTCAATGTGATTTAATCATCTTCTGAATCAACAGCAAGGTTAAACTTGGGGACATTTTGATGTCTTTTATTCTACTAGTCAGGGAAATTTACACAGGTCTGCCAATATATTCATGTTTTCTACTATAATGGCTACAAAGTATTCCAACCTGTCAAGTGACTGCTTGTGTCAGTGACGGATCCAGAGCAGTAGTGTACCTAGCGGGGGCGGGGCATAGGATGTGCAACACATTGACATTATTCCAATTACTAGGTGATAAAAATGAATAGTAAAAAAAAGCCTGTTAAGGCTTTCCTATTAACTCATCTATTCATTTATTATATTTAGAGCAGGGGCATCCAACATGAGACCTCGAGGTGCAGCCCGCGTAAGATCAGCAGCCAGGGCAACCGATCTTACGTGGGCCGCACCTCGAGTCCTGCTACAAGAGCCCTGCTCCTTACCTGTGGGAGGGTCTTTTGTACTGCACAGAGGAAGCGGAACCCAGCAGAGTCACGTGAATGTACGCGACATCACATGACTCTGCTCCAGAACGCACAGGGAGGCCGCGTCCCCTGCTGAAGTCTGTGAGCGGCATCGAGAGCTGTAGTGCAGGTATGGGGGTGGGGGAGGGTGTTTGAATGAGTATGCGTGATTGAGGGAATGAATTTGTGAATGAATGA
>VKOC01005699.1:0-20684 GCA_009364415.1 Spea multiplicata | reverse complement strand
CATATGTGGGGGGGCAGCATGGCATGTCTGGGAGGCAGCGTAGCAAGCCTGGGCTCAAATGTGCATATATTGGGGGGCTGGTTGGGAAATAAAGACAAGAAATGTATTATCAAAGTTTTTTTATTCTGCTGTTTGTATTTAACATCATTTGTTTAGTAAATTATTTTAAATAAATGAAAAATTTACATTCATTTTTTTATCCGATTAATCGAAAAAATAATCGGCCAACTAATCGATTATTAAAATAATCGTTAGTTGCAGCCCTACATTAAAGTAAAATCATCACAGAGGTCAACAGGCAGTTAAGGATTTATTAATCTTCAATAAAAGGAATTTGACAGGCCAGGAGTGGTCAAGAGGACACCTGACAGTTCATAACCAACAATCAGATTAATAGATGTGTAATTGTTTGCTGGTCTACACCTGCAATGCATTGAGCCTCCGAGTGCTATGTCGTAGGCTATGCTATAGAACATTCTTACGGTCAATCTGGACACCCTGATTTTTTATTACAGCTGGTTAATAAAAGAATAAACACCCCTTGATGCCAAGTTGAACACATCAGTCACTTACCTTGCTGAATTACTATTGAGTCTAAGCGCAATTTGGTCTCTGCACGTTCCACAATACGTTCTTCGACAGTGTTGTCTGTGATAAATCTGAAGACCCTCACAGTTTTTGTTTGACCAATTCTGTGTGCCCTGTCCTATTGGCATAGAAACAAAACAAAAGGTTTTCTAAGGTTTCAGAATAAAATGTTTTCAGACATGCTGCACCCAATTTTAACTGTTCTCTTGTGCAAAGTCACCTGAAAAAATAAATAAAAACAAACGCCTCATCTGTATATCTATCATTTCTACCAGTAAGCCATTCCATGTATCAACTGCTCTCCCTGAAGCATACTTTGACATCTCTCTGCTTTTAATATTTTTTTCTCAGTTCCATTGTTTAGGTTATATGATCTTTAAACATTTCTATCACCAAACCACCTTGCAAACCACACACTAACACAACGTATATAGAAACTTGTCATGCATCGCGAAATACTACTAGACTTTAACACCAAAAGCAGTCAAAGTTAAACCTTTAGAACCTTAAAAAAGGTGAACATGTACACAATATAAAGAAAAGTCTATAATCGCATTCAGCATTTGAATATGTTATTCTTGCCATCATTAACATGTTTTTTAGTATATGTACGTTTAATTACAGCTTTGAATCTGCCATTTTATTTCATGCGTTATTTTTAGTGTAGTGTTTTATTAAACATTAGTGTTTTGTGATACTCATTTATGTTATGCTTACTGGGATTTTTAGCACATAAGCTTTGTTATATTCCACTGCTGTTATGGGATCAAACTTTGCACCATGCGCGATTTCCATAGCACTTAGAAACAGCTTCAATGATGATATGGAGTATATTTGATCTTGCAAGACTAACACTAGAAAACGGACGTCCCGATTTCATCTGAACCAGAGAATGGAATAAATACTGGAATCCTCATTTCATCCCCACACATCTTAAGGAAACTCCCAAGTAAAGTTTAACGTGTTGCGTGAGTTGGGAACTGGACAGGACTCTTTGGCTCTATTCATCATTTTACTGTTGACTTATGCAACCAGCCTCAGGGAGGGGCAGATGCCATCTTCCTAATGCGTAAGGGTGGAACAGGAGGTGCTTTTTGTGTTTCCTGTGTTTTATTGCAGAATCCACATTGCCAACCCTACGCTATATAGTTTTGTTTTTATTTTTTTTCTTCTTCATATGAACCTACATTGGGTATATATATACACACACATATATATATATATATATAATATATTACATATATATATATATACCACACACACACACACAACACATGTTTTATCACTATGATGTATATTTATTGTTGATAGATCACGGATACAGCTCACCTTCCTCTTGTGTATTTTTTGGTTTCATAAAGGGGGTTTCCTTGTCATTCTGCTATCACAGCATATTCGAGAGTTCAAATAATATACCCAGCAACAAGTACGAGTACATTTTCTCAAATACTATAAAAATATAAACTATTACATTTACTCCAATGTTTACATTACATACCATCGCTTGAAGATCTACTTGGGGGTTCCAGTCTGAATCATATATAATGACAACATCTGCTGTGGCAAGATTTATTCCAAGCCCTCCAGCTCGAGTGCTCAGCATGAAAATAAACTTTGAACTAGCAGGTGCATTAAAGGCAATTATAGAGTCCTGTAAAACAAATAAAATACATGGTCTTAAATCTCTCTTGTAACGCTCAATGCCACCGCCCCCCATTTTTTTAGAAGACTGATGAGGGGGAGTAAACAGAACTATTCACTGACAATCCAACATGTATATTACACTCAATATTTAATAGTAATGAACAAATGTTAATAAAAGATAATTGTGAGAATGAAAAATCCTACCTGTCTGTCATCATGTGGTGTCTGTCCATCAAGTCTGCAGTACTCATAATTTCTCCACATACAGTAATCTTCCAAGATATCCAGGACTCTTGTCATTTGGCTGAAAATGAGTACACGTGAACCTGCACAGCAAAAAAACAGAACTACCTTAGAAAGCAGGGCTGTGCTTTTTAGTATGTCACATGAACATCTTCCCTATAGTGTAACCCCACAGCCTGAACAAGTAATCATTTTGCATTATTTATGTAAAAGGCTTTGTCCTTCTGACCAACATAGATTTTATTACCTTGCTCCTTTAGCTTGGGCAGTAGTTTGTTCAGAACTACCATTTTCCCTGAATTTGTAACCAAGTGCATATCTGTTGTGTAAGGAGGCCCAGGCTCCGCGCCATCAAAGAGATAAGGGTGATTGCAACATTTTCTCAACTGCATCAGGATATTCAGAAGTCGCATCTTGTCTGTCTTTCCTGAAGAATTTAAAATGTCTATGTCTTTCATTAAAATCCTTGTGTACCTACAAAGCAAAAGGCAATTTTAGCATTTTATCTTTGGTTACATGGTTCAAAATCAATCTCTTTATCCAGCTAGGACACTTTAAATGGACGAGTGACTTCTACTACTGAATTTAGATAATTTGGGGCACATTGGACACATAACATTATTATCCCCAATGAGAAGACTCACCATTCTCTTTGCATTTTGCTGAGACCTACGTAAATTTTAACTTCTTTTTTAGGTGGAAGACTTTTCTCAACTTCAGCTTTTATACGACGTAGCAGAAATGGCCTTAATACCTGCAGAAAAAATCCAAGCAAGCATTGGAACAAGGAGAATAAAAAAAAAAAAAAAAAAAACTCTACAAGAAGCTGTGTATCACCACACATCTCAATGCTCTTGCCCTCCATTCTCTAATGGAGCACCATTTTAAGCCACAATTGTCTGGCTGAGCTATGAGTTGACTTGCCTGCCCAAACAGCACAGGGATACCAAAGACAATGAAAACATTTTGTTTTTAAAAACCCAAAATAGCAGAAATATAATAAGGTCTTTTTAAGAAAATATTTACCATATGAAGGCGCTCAACCAATTTTTGATCTCCAAGGCAGTTGTTGGTATCAAACCAAGAGTCAAAATCCTATATGAGTAAAAACATGCACACATTAACTCTTTCTCTTTAATAAATTGCTTTGAATACCAAGTAAATGACATGAAAAGTAGTACCAGAAAGTATTACCTCAGAAGAGTTAAAAACATCTGGCAGCAGAAAATTCAGAAGTGCCCATAGTTCATGCAAATTATTCTGCAGTGGAGTCCCAGTGAGCAGCAAACGATTTGTGGTCTTAAATTCTCTTACAATTTCAGAGAGCTGTTAAAAAAGGGAAAAGACGATTATTTTCATTTAAATTTTACAACAAAAAGAAAAAAAGGGCACACTATGCTGTAATTGTAAAAAGCTTACCTTGGATTTCTCATTTTTGATCCTGTGGGCTTCATCAATAACTAGGTATCTCCAATTAAATTTCTTAAATACAGACTTCTCTTTAATCAGCATTTCATATGAAGTAACACAAACATCCCACTCTCCTGGAAGTAGTACATCACGTACAAACGCAGCCTGAGAGAAAAATATTATAAGGGAATGATAAAGCATTAAAATACTGTTCATAAAACTGGTTAATACATGGCATCTAAGGAAAATTAATCCACAGACAATTTGATGTTCCTTTTTGAGCTTTAAAGCCACAATAAATGTCTCGTTCACAGCTGTTCATTATTTAAAATTCAACCTTTAAATTTATATTTTGAGTTTGCTATGAGTGTCACAAATTGTAGTATCACAAGATGTCACTATTAGTTAATGAATGTTTAGAAACTGGTAACTATACCACTATCCTGGTCATTGATTATATTTACATTAAAAGGTTGATATGAATGTATAGCTTCTTACTCTGTGATCTTTGTCTCCAATCAGGCAGACAGCACGTAAAGTCGGCACCCATCTTTTAAATTCTGACATCCAGTTATGCAAGGTGGATTTTGGTACCAGCACCATGTGCGGCCCCGGGATGCTTCTGTAATGTTTCATGTATCCTAGAAGACTGATTGTCTGCAGAGTCTTACCAAGACCCTATAAGGCAAAATCAAGCAAATTTCATTTTGATTCAGAGAAACAAAGACGAGCACATTTTATTCACATATGCAACGTCATTCCTATAACTCAGATAACTGGTCAAACTATAAATTCTTTCATTCAATTGCAAAAAAAAAACCAGTAAAGCCAAACTTCATTTTTTTTTAAGGAAAAAAGTTGGGAAACAAAGTTCACTACTCCATGTACTTTTGCTGACAGTGATGACATCAGCAATGACATCGTTTAATTACTCTTACCTATTGCATCTCTAACAGTATAAATCAATTGCATCAAAGATCCAGCACTTTTACCTAGCACCACCGCACATCATCTCTGCGCATCATAATGAGCCACCCTCATCTCCCCAACCTTCCCCACCCAGTGACCTTGATGTAGATCAATTATCCCTAACAAGTAATTGCAGCTCTCTGGCACCGCAGCGGCTATTTTTCTTCGCTTTTGAAATCCGACTTCGAAGACACGCTTTCTTAGCACCTCATCTCTCTTACTGCTCCCCTTCGGTGACATCTGCCATTGCCTCCCCTTCGGTCACACCAGCCCCTTACCCGACCTCACCTTTTTTGCCGTCAGCGTGCAACTTCATGTGACCTGTCACGTTGGTCACAAAGTTGGAAAAAGCACTGCCACTGAATTCAGACACACAAATCAGAAATAGGACAAAACTCTACATTGAGTCATGCACACTGACAGCAAAATAACCAGAGAGGGGAGAGCAGATAACGTAGCTGAAGAGGGGTGAAGGGACGAGGGACAGAGGCAGCCTATAGTGCCAACTGTTATATTAAATAATGTGTTTTTATCTGCAGTTTGGTTCTCAGAAACTACCCAACAGGTTGGCATGACATTTGAAAGGGTTGTTCTGGCCAGAAACCCAACATTTCAGACAATATGACTGCAGTCAAAAGTTATGGACAAAGGCATAATTGAGTTATCAATAAAACCAAAGCACTGAAAGAACTATTGTGGCTTCAATAATATAAAAAGAACAATTGTGTGTGACTTCTGTTTCACCAACAGATGAAAAAAAGTTACTCAAACGTTGTTGTAAATGCTAAACACAAGATGTAATCTCTTACCATTTCATCAGCCAAGATTCCGTTGATGCCATTCTCATAAAGTGATATTAACCAGTTCAATCCTCTGACTTGATAATCTCTTAGTGTACCACCTTTCACATCTGATCATATAATACATAAAAACAGCTGTTTAAATATCAGGCACATTAGGGACATAAATTAAGAGCTCACACTCAAAAATTTCTTGAAATACTCAAAAACTACCGTATTTGCTCGATTACGAGACAAGGTTTTTTCCAGAGCAAATGCTCTGAAAAATACCCCTCGTCTTATAATCGGGGTTGTCTTATAATCAGACCTCAAATAGGTCTGACTATGAGACTAAAATCCAGACCCCCACAGCGCTGCAGGGGACCTGGATCCTCCTTTGTTATGCCCCCCCCCCAACTTACTGGTGCTTCTGAGTCTCTTGTGCTTAGTCCGGGTAGCCTTTTTAGCTCTACGCGATTCGTGTACACAACTTCCGCTGCAGCCGGAAGGAGGTGCGGTAAGCAGTGGGGGTTGTCTGCGTCCATCGCGCAGACCCTCCCCAACCGCCCCGGGAACTCTGATAGCCAGGGAAGGTCTGCGTGACGGACGCAGACAACCCCCGCTGCTAACCGCACCTCCTTCCGGCTGCAGCAGACATTGTCTACGCAAATCACGTAGAGCTCTACACGCTGCCCGGACTAAGCACCGGGGAGTCAGAAGCACGGGTAAGTTTGGAGGAGGGAGGGAGGGTTAAATGGGGGTGCATGAGGCATTTCTGTAGGCAGAGTGCTCTATGAAATGCCTTTTCACCTTAATGCCACTCTGCCTCCAGAAATGCCTTTTAGCCCTCTATACACCGCTCTGCCTCCTGAAATGCCTTATACCTCCCTATATGCCACGCTGCCCCATAATATGCCTTTTAACCCCCTAACATTTTCATATTCTAATGGGAGGGGCTACAAAAGGTTAAAGGGCCCCCAAACTGTACTATTAAATGGGTTTTGAAAACACAAATCAAATACAAAAATGGGGATTTTGCATTATCAGTAAGTTAATCAAGCAGGGAAAAGTGATTCAAAATTATTCTGCAGGCTATATACTGAAATACCAAGCATCCTCAAGTAGCAGCACAGCTTTAACTAAAGGATAGACAATTTTGCAATACATCATACGTACAGGACGGAGAATCTTCAAATCTGGTGCAAACATTTGTTGTCTTGGAACTTTCCGTCAAGAGCTCCTCATCTTCTTCTTGCTCAGTTCTGCGATGTCGATAACTAGACCAAGAGCAGCAATTATTATTCTGTATCTTAAGGGCTACTAGCCAATATGGTATGCCTGATTTAAATATTTACCCAGTTCAATATAAAACTCTAGAAGGTTTTTTTTTCCTTCAAATCAACGGATACGTGAAAAAAAAAAATTCCCATCCCGCAGCCAAGTAAAAGCTGATTTATTTGAACAATTAAATGTATACATATATACATAACACAGAATACTTACTCTCCCGCTGACAATAAATCTTGTTTCTCATCTTTTTTCAGACGAGGTCGTCCAGGCTTCATTTTCAATGGAGATGTAGGGGTCTTTTGTGCAGCCGGTTGAATAAAATGCGCAAAAAGTTCTGTTTGTTTCAAAAGGTACTCAAACCTATTTGACCGGTCAGTTTTCTGGAGAAAAAAAAATATGTATGTAGAATTGCAATAAAGAATGAGCTTCAAACTTTTTTTATAAATGTCTAATTACTAGACACATTTTGGAAGAAAGCTTCACAAGAAAAAATAAAACTGTAGATTTAAAAGCGTGACAGAATGTTACAGAATCTTGTAATACCAGTATTAAAAAAAAACGACGTCCAATAAAAAAGGTATTACAAGATTCTGCAACATTCTGTCATTCTTTTCTACCTATAATTAAATATCTTGATAATATAAGACTGTTTTCAATGGATAGGCTTCAGATTAATGGTGAATATGGTATAGTCATTAAAAATGCCAAAAAGTTCTGCATAGCTCCCTCACTATCCATGGCAGACAGAGAAAAAGGTTTTAGAGCTTTGGAGAAAATGATGGTACATATAAATAAAGCAAGATTATCGTACCCTTTTTTCTTCATAAGCTGGATCCATTTCATTGACTTCCTTTGACTTATTAGGAGAGTCCCCATCGTCATTTCCGTCTTCCTACGTGGAAAATGCACAAAAAAACTTTTATAACCAAATGCTCAAGGAATAAAACGTCGTAAATACAGACATCTGAACTCTTACTGCTTGGTGTTCATAATGTTTACAACATCAGAAAGACAAGCATAGATCATAAGAAGGATGTGACTGCCAGTGGACATTGCCAGGTATCTGAACAAACACATCTGAAAAACGTATTTATGTGCCCTATATGCATTCTGCACTAGCTGAAGGGCTCAGTAAGCATTAATGCAACAACAAGCACTCTTGGCCATCAGACAACCTACAGAGATGGTACTTGGAAGCATGAGGAACTATGTTTCCACAGTGTTTGCCTGGGGGACCCTAATTTAGCTAGGAATTCCTAACCCGAAGCTAAAAACAAAACAGAATCATTGGCCCAAGAACAAAAAAAACAAAACAGATTTCTCTATGCCTGTATTCCAACATACTTTCACTACACAGAAAGAAAAAGGTATTTATTTAATTTAAACACCCACCAGACCTCTGATTGTCGTTTCTTATTAATGACCGAGAAAACCCTGCAGGCAATTAGCAAATGGTACTAAGGAAGCTCCCCAAACAAGGATAAATGTAATGACACGCAGCACATACCCACTGAGATTAAAATACAGCCATTGTCTTATTTGAAGCGGAGGGTTAAACGATAGAAGTTATGATATTTAACACTGACACTATATAGATGGGCAACGTTCTCGACAAAGTATGTTACTATGTTAATGGCTATGAACACATTGTTTAAAGACTTGAAGTTCAGTACAGTATAGTTAAAAATACATTTAAACATGTTAGACATCTGAGATTCCAACAAATGACAAGAACATCAACCCAACTTTACTACTTTAAATTACAATACAAATGGAGGTTATAAAACATAACTCTGTACAACTTGGGGTTGAACCACAACACCCCCTCCATTACCATTAGTCTCGATTTACTCTATCGCCACAGTAATGGATAAGAGAAATGGGCAACTTGATCATCTGGAGAACATCATGCCTTCAGTATCACTGAGTTCAAAGAAGGAAATAGACAAACGCATTTGCCTACTTCCAACAACACTGTTGAACCAAAGAGCATTACTGCCAATGTTACCATTACCGACTTGTAGAATGACTATTCGGGAGCTATAGCTGTAACCTTTCATTGTCGCTTTGGATGCCCTGTCAAAACTGTTTAGCAGGTCAAACTGTATGACAGGCGTACGCATCATACTTTAAAAAAACAAAAAACAACATATGTTTGCATGAAATTAAGTTATAAAATGTATGATCTAAAGTGTGATACATCGTCCTGGTGCGGTGGGAAAAAAGCAAACTTTCAACTAAGTTTCATGTCGGCAGTCATAACAAAAGAACGAGGCTTCACCAGAAGCAGAAGGTCGAGTAGAGAACACCATGTTTAATAAAGCTAAAGTCTACTCTAGCAGTTGTGTGTCTACACCTTACAGTACAAAGCATACTATGGTTAAGACTACCGTGGAGGATTGTCAGGCTTGAACTTGTCAATGTTAAAGGTATGGTTCCACTTACACAACGTATTAATTCTACACACAATAACATTAAAGAAAAAGAGCACATCTGAGTTTATCTGAAGATTTAATCACAGGACAATTAACATTTTCCAGTTTCAAAGATAATCTATTAGTCTATTAGTTTGAAGCAATATTTTCCTTTGGGATTTCACATTCAGTCGTACTAAACTTAATGTTTCTAATCCAGCATTCCTTTCCTAAAGTATCGGAGGCGTCTCTTCCCTAAAACAATGAGTATATTTCTCAATGGGAGGTCACAATCCTACTGAAAAAAATATTGAATTATTAGGTGTGCAATTCCCGCATCTACTCCAATTTTAGACTTTTTAAAGACTGACAATTGTCAGAACCCCATCTCGCAACGGTGGTGATTAGAGTGCAAACAGCTTTTATTAATAACCCACACTGTAACTAGACAATGGTAACTCTGGGCTCTAACAGGCCGCTCCACACAGCGGAATCCGGTTATATAACGTGTGTAAAATGAACTCCTCAAAATAGGCTTTTGTTCCTGCGAGTCACAGTTGTATGTGTGATGTCACGCGTCCCGTTTGCTCACGGTGCAACAATGCATATCGTGTAAAAGTCCTCGCAAGCACACAGGCGCATTTATTGCTGGCTGTCCAAGGCCTGACTGGCTGTAAGCGGGGTTACTTCAGTCTACCTCAGATCCGATGTCGGCTGGACCACCTGGCGCCCGAACGCGAGTCCCCACAGGGCTCTCCCATCCTGATGGGAGTCTCCATGGGGATACCCCGATATGTTAATCCCCACGTGACTGCTCACCTCAGTCGCATCCTCCTTAGACACGTCTTTGTCACCCATCGTCTCTTCCTTGTCGGCATTAACGTCCATCGCGTCCTGCCTCAAGTCATTCTCTCCTTTCAAGTCGGTGGTCGCATCCAGCTGCTGTTGCGGCTTCTCGCTGTTGGTTTCCTCAGACATGACCCCGGCCCAGCTTTCACCGCGCCCGAATTAAAAGGCAGTCGCGGGCTGCTAACAATAGCGAATCAAAAAGCACCGGCGATTCGACAGCCCCTCGAGCAGGTTCGCGTGCGAGTACCACGCGCCACTGGCGGGAGAGATTTTTCGGAGGAGGAACGCAGAGTGATGGGGGGCGCGAAAAAGTAAGCGCGCGCACACCTTACCGGCTTTTTCTTTCAACGCTACAACGCGCGCGTCACCAGAAGTAAAAAGAGGCGGGGTTTCGTAATACATGCACGCATACATACATACATACAGAGTAGCTGGGTCTCGCGAGACAATATCCTAACGCAAACAATGTATGGAACCTGTGACGTGATTTCATTCACTAAGTGTTTTTTGTTGGCGCTTTTTGGGTCTGTTTAAGTGGCGGAATATCTGCCTGGGTGGGTAATGGCTCTTTAGCGTGGCGTTTTTGTCCCTGATATTCAGGGTACCACCTCAACCCTTCCTACTTTAAGTACTAAGCGGCTTGCGTAGTAGATAATATTCTGTTCATTTTGAGTTTGTTTTATTTGCGGGTCTTCTTGACCCGCGTTAGTGGGTATCTATCTATTGATGTACGTCACAAAGGAAGACAACGGAATGACCTCTCTAAGCAGGAAGATAATAGCGGGGCGCGTTCTCGAGAAGGGCGCGCGTAGTGGGTGGTGCTAGAGATTGAATGGGAGGCTGGGACAGGGAGGTTGTTGCGTCAGAAACGTAAATGCCGGGAAAAACCATCGCAAACGTATCGCGAGATGGGCGGAGTCTAAATCGGACAGTTGTGAGCAAGTGATGTTGGGTGGATGTATTACTGATACGGATGTGGAATTGTGAACTCGTAGTTTTTCGTCTAGTTGTCGGCTGTAGCGCCAATGCGCCATGTATACATCCTGTGCATACACGACAGATAGGTCCACCTCTTGAGAATCTACGAACGTTCATTTTTATATTGGCGCGAAAGTAAGACGACAATAACCACAAGGAGCCGTTTCTGCAAAGTAATAATGCTAGCCTTGGGGGGCATCTAAAATTTGGATGGTAGAGGCTGCAACGAAGCCTAGCAGGGTCGGTCTGAAAAACAGCCCTGGAATATTTGGACGCAAGCAGCATCTATTTTATTATAGAGTTCATTTGCCCTCATGTCAAACCACTTACACGTACCTATCTGAGTAGCACTATTTGCCATCCGAATAGGTATAAATCATTCTTTTAAAAAATAGATTAAATTGTTCCTTAACCGTATCAGAATACCATGTTGTGATTATTTTATTATTATTAATAAACCCCAGGAACCAAAAGTGTTTCACTCCTTTAGGACTGGTGACGTACCTCATGGAAAAACAGCCACCGAACGACCAATGATGTCTATACTGAGGCGTTCGGGGACACACCCCAGGGTCACAAGCGCCGCTGCAAGATATTTTTCTTCTTGCAAGATGGCAGCATTCTTCACAAAATGAACAAGTTTCCAAGAGGGTCTCTCCAGACTTTCCAGAGAGGTACTGTATTCAATCATGCAAGGCAATGGAGCCCAGCTTTCTAATCACAATGTGATTATGAAAATAAAATGTGGTAACATTTTAAAATAATTATGCAGTGATGTCCCTGTCAGGGGAACCATCCAGTTTCAACAAAATGTAAAAAAAAAGTCCAAAAATGTTTTAAAAAGTTTATTTTTCTAAGCAAGTGCTTAAACTTGCGCTGTATCTCCTCAAACATCCTGACACAGAAAGAGCATTTCAAATACGCAAGGAGTCAAGTAAGGCCCAAAGATGTGTAAGATTAAACTTAAGTTTCGAAGTTTGAGTGGCATATTGATGTATCTGACACCAAAAGCGTTGTCAGTGGGCAAGCCCATAGACAATGTAAAATGTCCCCGAGGCACAATCATATTTAGGGCAAGCATCAGGGAAACTCAAATCAATTTTATTATGCAATTTATGGGACAAGTATGCCCGGTGTAATATATTAAATCACATTTCTGTGTATGACCGTGATACCAAAATGTTTGAGGCTTTGTTAGAGGATTTGGGATATCCTCTGCCCGGATTGCCATGCCCCTAGTATGCATGTCCCAATCTATCAGTATGCGTATTAACTTATGTAGGGACGCTATGGAATATGGGTTCCTGGAATATGAAAACATATGTAAATCAAGTGGATTGTTCATGAGAGATTGTGGAATATTAATCTATGCAAGTTAACTAGTTGGAGATAGTGTAAAGGGTGGATATAGAGTGGCTGAAATTTGCAGAGTGGGAGGTTTTCCCCTGCTGGGAGAAGTGTACTCTATCAGGGTTTATGGTGAGTCCGCCTGGTGACGGACCAAACCCGAGAGTCTGTCCTGCAATTACTTAGGCCATGTGACTAGCGCCTTTGTTGGCCTGGCAGATGAGGCGCTGCCTGGCACCACATTGCAGCCCACTGAAGTAGGGGCGGAGTGCCCATTCCTCTACCTCCGGGAGCCTAGTTTCCTTGCTGCTCGGCGGAGAGGTAATGGGTGCCGTTGCAGATCCGGGACTGAGGTGTGTCGGGCCATGGCAGTACCCTCAAGTGAGTGTGGAGCTGGGACTTGGTGTCCTTGGCCGGTCGCAGGCTCTCTGGTAGGGGGAGACTTGACGGTGGGGGCCTTATTGCACAGATCAGTCTGTGAAATACTGGCAGGCGGGAGGCTTTCAAATCTTAACCATCAAATCTTAATTTTTTCTGGGGCGTTGCTCTATACACTGTACTACAGGAATTGTACTCCTGTGAATTTTGATTTTCCTGCTCTCTGTTTTGCTCCTTGTCGTCCTGTTCTTTAATGGCTACCTTACTGGAAGATATTTGTGGGGTATGCCTCTGGTTATTTTTATTCTTATGTGTGGTTGAAGCTTACTATCCAGTGCCCAAAAGCATAAATTGGGCTTCCTTCTGGTTGTGCCTGCTGAATTGATCCATTTTATTACCCACCTTGGGGCCCTGAGCCGGCCTGCTAGGCTGAAGGCACAACATCACAAATAATGGAGGGTCACCTCCAAGTCCGGACTTAAATAAACCTAAATCTACTGATACTGGAAATTCCAGAACCTCAATCCTCCCGGCTGGGGCATGTGAGGGGGAGGGTGAGCTGTCTCAGAATAATACCAATTCTAGTGACCTTGCCAGAGATGTCTCTAATTTTCTGATGCCAATTCTAGACCAACGGTTCCAGGATTTCAAACACTTCATTGAGAGCCTGGTGACCCCGGTACAAACGCATAATACTCAGATTCAGGCTCTGGCGCAGCAGCATAGTGATCTGGAGGACCAAGTACTGGATAAATTGGACAATTTGGAAAGCGGGAGCAGGAGAAACAACCTATGTATTGTTGGGATCCATGAAACGATGAAACAACACCAGTTGTTACCCATGTTGGCTGCCAATGGCTCTGCGTCTCACATTTGATGGTGCGCTGCAGATTAAGAGAGTGCATAGGGGGGCTCATAGTGTTGGACGCTGAAAGTACTGATTAGGAATCCATACTGTAGTGCCACAACTCAGATTACCACCAATGACAATAATTGGGATCTCCAGGGGAATGCACCAGGGCTGCCCACTATCCCCCCCTACTATTTATTTTGGCTATTGACCCCTTGCAAAGGGACGAGGGGATACGCGGTATCGAGGTGGGTAAAATGACCTTAAAAGCAACTGCATACACGGATGACCCTGTGGTCCTGGTCTTCAATCCCCCGCAGTCTATACTTAACCTGATAGACCTGCTGCAGAGATATGGGCTTCAATCTGTACTTGTCCAAATCTGAGCTGGTGCGCGATTTGCTCCTGGGGGGAAATAATTCAATGGGCGGAGAAGGCGATTACCTACCTGGGCATTAAAATCCCCAAGAGGCCTTCCCTGCTATATAGTCTAGTATACTCAGAGACGTGGTAGAAGAATTGAGGCTTTGGAGGCATCTCTCGATCGCCTTATAAAAATGGTTAGCTTACTGAAACTGCTGTACCCTTTACAGCAGTTGCCAATACTCTTGACCCCAGGGACGTGGCCTGTCAAAATGCAAGAATAGACAGTTCAATCTCTTCCTCTGGAATAATTGTAAACCTAGAATTAGTCTAGCTTGGTTGCAACAGCCATAGACTAGAGTCCAACATCTTGGACTCAACATTTACAATCTTAAAATTTACAACAGGTTCCTTATGAGATGTGCTCTGGATTAACACAGATTCATGTTCATTCATCTAGAGCAACAGATGAGTGGTATGCGCTTATTGCCCAGTCTGTTGCACACAACCTATTCGGCTCTTACTGCTCTAGTTAGGGATACCCTCCTGCTTTACCCGATAATCAAGGGGTGGAAAATCACCATATTGCAACATGGCCTACGCCTCACCTTCGTTGACAACCCCCGGTTCCAGAATAAGACTCCTGCCCCAATATTTGAGGATTGGGAGGCGGGTGGTCTCTGGAAGATTTCAAACTTTATTGACTTCCCTAAAAGGGCCGTGGACTCCTGTCTTGGGGTAAGGATGCTGTGGTTCACCTATCTGCAAGCCCAAAGCTATGTAAGGTCAGTGATTTCATGGAGGGTGACTGGTGTAATGCTCTAGATGCTTTCATTATATCTGCCGGGTCCTCGGACCACTTATTGAGCAGGTTATATAAGATCCATCCTGTGGCTGGCCGAGACCTTGCTTAGATATCTGGACAAGCCATTTCCAGGGGTCACTTCGGAGAATAATTTGAGGGCCTTTCTGCATTTGTGGCGGTCCTTACCTATGGCGGCCTATGCGGAGATGACATACAAACAGGCCCATCAGGCTTATCTGTCTCCTGTGAGGCTGCATAGAATGGGTGTATTGCAGAGCAGTGATTGTATTTGGTGTGGGCAGCCGAATGACACTATTATGCATGGTCTGTGGCTCTGCCGTAATATCAGACTTTTTTGGTGGGGACTTCTGCTGTTCTTGAAAAGGGCCAACATCTGTAACTCGCATCTGCCCCCGATATGGCAATTATGGGCCTAGATGAACATACTAGGAGGTTTGGATCCAGAACGGAGTAGGTGGTCATAGCGGTGGCAAGGAAAACGTTTCTGCAATTGTGGATGAGGAGGGAGGATCCGACAATAGCACTCTTCCAGAGTAATCTACACTTTTTATTTACAATGGACTGGACAGACGCGCTAAGAAGGAAGGAGGAGGCGGTTGGGGATTCCTGGGGACGTGGGGAGCATATATTAATACAGTGGATGGTCAGGTTCGATCACAGATTGTTCGGAATTTCCAAGACACAGAGTGGTATTGCTTGCAAATAATGCGAGAGAATCACCTGATCGCTCCTTGACCAAATTATACATGGTGTGTGGGAGCTGGATACTAGATATGCCAAGTTTTGACGTTCACTTTTTCTTTTGTTTTTATTACTCTGGTTTGTTACATTAGAAATATTCAATTGTTTGTGTACATGCAAGAAGATTTGGTTCGATGGGCCTTGCTGCTTGGGTAACAAAGCCAAGATTAGGACCTGTATTCTTTGACGTGCATGGTATTATGTATACTGTAACATGTCCTCAATTTCATGGTACTGTTGTTCCACTGTTCTGCTTCTTGTTGCTATACGGAATGATGATAACATTAATGAAAAATATCAAACTGTAAAAAGTGCAATCTGTAAAAGTACAGAAGTAAGTCTTTTAACACTAGACCCAGCAAGGACTATAGAATGTTGACCGGAAGGACTCCCCAGTATATCTCAAGTATATAGCAAGTCACCCTGGTCGGGTAAAAAAAAACATTTCCCATACCCCATAGTTACATAAGAAAATAGATAAGAAATGATAAATAAAGCGCAGATCAAACAGAAGATAAGCCCAAATTGATGCATACATAAATGTCCAGTGCATGGAATGTGCACCAGGAACTGGAAAGAGAAAGTACCCCATCTGCAAGCAAATCTGTTTTGACCGAGTTCTGATGTATTTACAGTATGTTTCCAGAAAAAAAAGGAATAATCATGGTATACTCCAAAAAGTCAACTTTTAAGGTAAAGAAAAGGAGAAAAACATAAATTAAGTAATAAGTACCCCAAAGTGATAGTTGTAGGGGTCTACAGCAATGATTAACTGCCCCCCAGGCAGACTGTGTCTGATGGGAGTAGTGTTCCAATTCACCAGGGCAAGGCTCCTGGAAAGTACAAGAGGTGCGCCTATAACTTAACGGGCTATAAAGACCCTAATATTAATGGTTGCCTGGTGGGCACAGCAGCTTACCCCACCTCAGAGGCCTTGTGGTTTTTGACCCTTGTGCAAGGAGAAAAGATGGGTGGACTCAACACCCAGCCTGTGGGTCTCCTAGAACTGCAAGGATGCCGCACCTCTGAAAATAGGGGTTCGGGATGCTGCCAAGGCTTCCCCCTCTCTCAATTCCTGGTGGATGGCTGGTACAACGGTACAGCAAGGCCTTCCTGATCTCCACGCCAGGCCCCGCTGCTGGAGAAATATCCTGGTCTCCGGGGGAGGAAAGGTCAGAGAGTAGCTCGAAATATCATGCCACGGTGGTTGCTCACACTTAAAGGGCCATAAGAGTTTGTCCAGCTCATCCGTGCAGCCCATGGATGGCTTTGGATAGTAAGGTCGGGTAGGAGCACTCTTAAGAAGTGGTCATCTTGGTTAACTGCCACCCCAGAAGTCCCAGGGAGTGTCTTCCTTAAAAACTGGTTTGCCCCCAAACAGCCTGCCTGTGGCATTTTTGCCCCCAAATGACTTGCCTGTGGCATCTTTGCCCCCAAACAGACTAGCTGCCCCACTTTTGCCCCAAGTAACCTGCCTGTGCCATTTTTGCCCTCAAACAGCCTGTCTGTGCCATCTTGTATCTGCATGTGAACACATAAACGCTTACACATCCACTTCCATGCTATTACACACACGCACACACTTACTTTTACATACATTCACTCATTCATATTGTGTTCAGCCACGTCCTGTAGAATCCTGAGGGATTTTACACTGTGTTGTTTTGTGACTCTGTAACACCATGTACCAAGACATTTCAATTAGACCCTGGCACCACCTTGATGTGGTAAAGAAACTCCCCTTATAATTTCAATATGTAATGCAATTGGAATTGGCTATTGTAATAAGCAGTAATTTAGCATTTTTCTTATAGCGTTCACTTACAACAATTAATAAATTAAAACCACTCACAATAACAAACTACTGTCACGGTCTGCCCAGGCTGCGGAGCTGGATATCTGCCCTGCTTTAGTTTCTCTGTTTTGCTTTGATCCATTCCTGGATTTCCTTTTGCTGTGTTCTATTTTCCATTCCTTGCTTCTGCTCCAGCTCTTTGCTTCGGTTCTGTTTCCTTTATTAGGTGAGCCCCACCTGTGTGTTCTGTTTGTCTCGGTCTGCAGTCTAAGGTATGTCTCAGTGCTATATGTTTGGTTTGTTTTGTACCTCTGTCAGCAAGGATTAGCGTTAGGACCCACCGTCATTGGAGTACTTTGGCGTAGTGGTGGGCTAAGCATACTATGGCCATATCATGTGACGGAATCTCCAATAGTTATCATTAGTCCTAGGCTAGTTTCTGTATTCATGTGTGTCAGTCTGTGATGTAACCTGTGGGGTGTCCTTACCTGTCCTGTCTGTATCCCCGGTTCTGGGATGTCCTGTCTTGTTCATATCTTGTCTGGTTATGTTTATTCCTTGTCTTGTGCCACTTATCGTGTATATCTTATATCATGTTTCTTGCATTCTTGCATGTATTCTAAAGAGGACAGATATTGTAACAATGCATAGGCAAAAAGCACATCAGGATTGGTTACTAAACTTGTGGCTTGCAAATTTGACTTCTGTACAAAAGAATTATATGAAGAATGGTGAAAGAATGAGTTAGGGAAAATCAATCAGAATGTCACTGGGTTATTGGTACAAGAGATGACGAAGGGACCTATAAACCGAAGACCCAATTTCTTGGAAGGAAGTGGAGGTGGAGATGTTGTGTCGAAAGCCAGACCTTGTCGCCTGGTTTATTGGTGGGGGTTGGTGGAATGGTGCTTAGCTCCCTTTTAATGATGTTTTTTTGCTCCATTAGTATGGAATATAGAAGAACGGTCGGCAAAGCGTAACTGGTGCAGACGTTTGGTAACCTCAGGAGCTGGTACTGTTAATCTGGTAGGGCAGGGGGGTGGTATACAGAAAGAATGAAAGAAGAAAGAATGGTGATTCCCATGTAGATGTGTCTATTATTAAATGTAAACCCCGCCAACGTAAAAGGGCTGACCAATCGGATTGGAGGAGCGTGGTGTAACACAGTAGGAAATGTTCTAAACACTGGTTCTACTGTTCTGTTTGGCCGTTAGTTTGTGGATGATACCCCAAAGACAGAGCCGAATGAATATGTAACAGTACAAAACAACTTCCAAAATTTGGAGGTAAATTGGGAGCGTCGATAAGATATAATCTAGCTCGGTACCTCATGTAGTCATACTACCTCTTTGATGACAATGTTGGCAGTCTCTGGTGCTGGATAGGAGGCCAAGTGGGCTATCTTAGTCAGTCTATCCAGGATGGTGTTATTTTCTTCCAAAGCTGATAGATTGACAATGAAATCCATAGATATCGAAGACCAAGGTGTTTGTGGAATTGGTAAGGGTTGTAGGAGTCCACAGGGATGCTGGTGTGATACTTTAGTGCGGGCTCACATCTGGCAGAAGAAGACATAATTCCTTACTATAGTCGCAACCCATCAATACAGTCTTTCAGCCAAGGTGCGCAAAATCCCTGGGTGACCTGCTTGTGGCACATACGGAGGAACTCAAGTTGGCAGTGTGGTGGAATGATCAAACAGCCTTCTCTGAAATCTGTTAACCCCTTCATGACAAAGCCCGTACATGTACGGGCTCACGGTGCAATGCAATAGTACTAGACCTTGCATGAGGAAGTCTTAAATGTACACAACCCACTGAAAAACAAAGCGTGTAAACAGCTATGAGAGGGATTGTAAAGGCGCTGATGAAGGCTACTACAGTGTAATACAAGACTAACCGTCAGGTGGCAGCTTCAATGGAGGCACAGTTGGCTACACAAATTGGGGCCATGGTTAAAACACCAAATGCAGAACATGAGGTACTTCATTATCTTACCACCCAATTCTTGGATGATGTAAGAGGCATATTTATTAGCGTTTGTATGCACAGTGTTACCAGAAATCTGTGTGGCAGGTCTATGAGCAGGAATTACTGTCCCTTTTTGCTGGGCATTGCCAAAAGAGAAGAGGTAGCTGCTGCTTATTATATTAAGCTTTAGACAGGAGGCTCAAAGCCCTAAACAAATTGTTGAGACTCTTGGTGGACAAAGCGGAAAGATATCAGTTTGCAAAGGATCTAACAAACTCTTCCCTCATCCCTCAAAGTCTGTCATAATGGGTCCTGCAAGTACAAACAGCTGGCCTATTGTTAAGTTCCAAAGGGCTGGAATCATAAGTGATGCTGAAGTCGGTGAAATGGCTCAGTTGGTAAAAACCCTTATTGTAGAGCCTGCTCAAACCTCAGAGTCATAGGTTTAAATTACAGCAGGGTTAGCTCAGCCCTTCATCTTTCCAAGGTTGATAACTGAATACCATTGATTGGGTGATGATAACATCTGTTATTCTGCTTCCGATTCGGTTAATTCCGAGAGTGTGTGCTAAGAGCGCGTGGAGCTCCACTCGGGAGAGAAGCACTGTAAAAATGCTAGTTTTAGTTAAGTTGATAGACCTGGAACTGAAGTTTAACCTCAGAAGACAAACTATGCATGTATTAAAGGGAATAATTTGGTGAAAAACCCAGAATCCTGCTTTGAGTGCTGAGAGATTGGGCATGTCAAGGCACAATGTCTGAATTTATATGAACCAATGATGCAGTGTGCCTTCTTTGTATACATTTACTGTTATCCTGCAACCTTGATCAAAACATCTGTATAAGGTAGAGTGGTTCCAATCTCATCTGCAGTGGTGCCCAGGTTACCCTACCCCCCCTAGTTTTAGGAGGAAACATTCCAGAATTCTATACCTAATCAAATCCCAGTTATCACCAACAAATGGAAAGGCCAAGAGTGTAGCCTCAAGAATATTATTTTTCCTTTCACACACCCTGGTTTGTATGCAGAAACCTAGACAGAAGTGCAGGGAGAGCAAGTACAGATTTACTAGAACCTCAGCCCAGCTTTTGTGGAATGAGCAGAGACAACATTTGAAGAAAGGTATGGCCACCCAGTATTTAGATTCCAAACAATCTGTTAATGTACTCTATCTCTATTTCATCTTAAGATGAAGATAAAGGATGCTTAAGAAAGGCATCCTTTACAAGCTAACCACAGAGGGTGATCG
>VKOC01005698.1:0-34378 GCA_009364415.1 Spea multiplicata | reverse complement strand
TGACGTTGGTGGCTTGGGACAAGCGTCCACTGTCCTTCGTGCCGATCACAGCATCATGGATAAAACAAACTATGGGGGTTGTGCTGGCTCGACACAGTTCTCCATCTTCATCCCATCCTTCATTTCTCAGGGAATGTTGAATTAAAGCCTATAGGCATGTAAGTCCACTCCAGTAATGGAACGGCTTGTTTTAGCTCATCATATGGGAGCTGGAAGGAGTAGGTGAAGCATGGTGAGGAGATTGGGCTAGCTGTGCCAGGGTTGTTTCTAGGAGTAGATAGCTAAAAAATGGGGCAGAATGCAGTGGCGTCACTAGGGTCGGTGTCACCCAGTGTGGTAACTCACGGTGTCACCCCCATGTACCTCCTCCCATAACAGACCAGATACACAAAAGGTCACACATACACACACACTTACATACACACATTCCCATACACACAGCTACACATGCACATACATAACCACACACAAAGCCACATAATCCCACACACACAGTGACACTCACATACATGTATGTGCTGTCACACACACACACGTACATACACTTACAAAGACACATAGTCAAGCACGCAGTCACACAGAGGATGGCAGACTTCTAAAACCAGTCACTGATGTATACGGAGGTCATAAACGTAAAGGAACTTAACAAAGCTTCTAAAACGTTAGTGTTGAGTCTCCCGTCATTATCTTTGATGGAAAGAATACAATGACACATCTGCGGAACTTTCTTAATAGGTGAGCGCATGCTGTTAATGTTTTCACCCAGGTGTTCAAACTGTCTTTACGCTAATCTTCTGGCTTCGGAATGAAACGTCCCGTTTTCCTGCGCGTCTGCCAACTACTGTTATTGGAAACCAACGCTAAAGCAGATTTTCTGAAAATATCCATATTTTACGTGTATTTTGCGTTAAAAGAAATATCTGCGGATTTATTGTGGACCCTATAGGTACGTAACCAAACCATGTAGCTGTCAAACTCCTTCTTATTAAATTACGCTGACAAATGATCAAAGTTCCTGGTCGTAGATCGAAAACTTTTAACATTTTAGTACAAGACAGGGATTATTTTTGGTTATCTTTATCGTAAAGAATAGAAAAACCAGAGGCTGTTCTAATTCTCTTTGCCAAGATTTGCAGCTCACGGTGGGCAGGTTCAGATTTCGGGTCGTTGGTGCCACATACTGCTTTGTTTATTGCCGTTTTATGACTATAAAATATCATTTTGGCTGAAAATTCAATTTTTTCGAATGAGTGAGAAACAGCATTAGGAAAACCACAAATAACGAGCATATGATGCGTTTAACGTGGTTACATCGTGATGATGGAACGCCGGTCCCTTGCTACAATTTCAAGATAATGCTCGGCCATACAAAAAAATAATGGTTTCAAGATTTATATAAATTATAATAAAAAAAGATAATTTTCTATCCGCTAAATTTGGTCAATATTATAATTCCGGACCGGTGAGACATTCCAATACCCAAAACACGTCACTTACTTCTAAAGCTTTTTTACATAGAAACATGGAATTTGACCGGAAATCAGAGCCAGTCGCCTGTCTTTAAACCGTTTTTCCTGGTTTAAAGACTCAAACCTTAATCAGTCCTTCAACCTTCAACTTCTCCTGGGAGGCTGTTCTGTGGGAACCACTATACTATATAAAAAAAATATTTCAAGCAAATACCTCCAGTAACAGCCCTTTTTCCAAAACTATCCCTAATGTCAAAATTTCCTACCAAATCAAATCATTTTTTTAAGCTAACCTCCCACTTCTATATATATATATATATATATATGTTTATATATATATATATATATGAACCCATCTCTGCTAAGTTCATCCTTGTGCAGTGTGCATGCGCAATTAAATATGAATAGGTATATGTAAGATTATGCATAGTGCACTCGTACAATGCATGAGAAAACCGCACATAATATAGATGTCATCAACAGAATAATAGAAACATAACTATTTATGATATGTATCAACTTAATGGAGAATCCCGGCGTAATATTCTGTTTATTCTGAAATAGGGAGAAAAAATAATAGCGAGGGGGGAAATTGATTTTGGTTTGGGTTTTTACTTATTATAAAACCAATCTCCAGAAGGACTCCGCGGTTACCCCCCCCCCAGTTGTTTCCATGTGTAAAATAGGACACTCTAATCCTTGGAGATATAACAAGATACAATCATGAATTCTTAATAAGCGTATTGTGCTCTTTTTTTATGACATGGTTCCTCGCTTATTTTCACATATATTAAAAAAAAACCCAGGATAAATAGAAGTCCTCGAGTTGAGTTATGCGTCAGAGAACGCACACGCACTCAACCAAACCGTTAGGGAGACGAAAGCATTTGTGCCCCATAGCTTGTTATACTTACAAATACTAAGATGATTGGCGAAATTTACATATGAAGGAGTCTCTGTATGTGTGAGTATGCGCTCATGTCTCATCGTCACTTTAAATAGTGAGAGCTGGATATAGAAACATAGAATGTGATGTCATCGGGACCACCTACCCGCATCCCACAAAGGCCTGTGTTACAAACCTATGTCCCAGAGCATATAGAGAGATCCATAGCTGTTTGGGGGCTAAGATGGCACAGATAAGCTGCTTAGGGATAAAAGTGGCACAGAGAAGTTGTTTGGGGACTAAGATGGCACAGATAAGCTGCTTAGGGATAAAAGTAGCACAGACAAGTTGTTTGGGGGCTAAGATGGCACAGATAAGCTGATTGGGGATAAAAGTGGCACAGACAAGCTGTTTGGGGATAAAGGTGGCACAGACAAGCTGCTTGGGGGCTAAGATGGCACACAGAAGCTGTTTCTGGAAAAGCTGGCACTGTGGGACATGTTGCTTGGTGAAGTTGGAGGGGGAATGGGACAACCTTTGCAGCGGAACACAGTAGGTGATGATTCTGCATACGCTTAGCACAGACTTGTTTAAATCAGCATTTAATAAGAAATACTGGAACCTTATCATGTGCCGGACACTACAAAAAAGCAAAATGTATACACTGCGCAAGAAGTCCGAAGAAGTTCCTTGCATTGAAACAGAAACTACAGGAAAGGTTCATGGAAAGTAGCGTTTGACAGGGAGACCGAGAAATAACGCCGCAAAAGACTGCAGATACTGGCAAAGAACGAAGCGAGGAGGAGGAGGAAGAGGAAAAAGGCTTTGGATATCGTAAATGCCAGAAAAATATGGGATAAAAAACCCCAGCGCTGCAGTCTCCAGCCTGCCAGTACCCAGTGGTGTTATTTACCTATAATATAAGACTGCTTTAAAGTGTTTATTTTTATGCAAATCATTAAAATCATTCTAGTTTTTTTTATTAGTTTTTTAATTACATTGCTACAGAAAGTCAATTTCCGCACAGTTGGAAAAAGTAAAGTATTTGTTGTTTGTATTCTAACAAAGCCTTTCAAACGTGAACATATAGTACGTGGCGCAGCCCCGATTTAGCCACTTTATCCCGCTGCGGGACAGAGGTAGGGCTCGGTGCGACAGCGGGATTGGGGACCTTTCATCTTCTACCCCCTGGCTAATCAGGGCGTTGGGAGACGGAGCTTGGGAGGTAGAATGTCACGGCAGAGGGACAGCAGAATTGAGTGGCAAAATCGAGACTGTCCGATGCAAAGCGGGACAGTGGAGAGGCATGGGACACCAGAGAATGAACACTGTACATGCGCAAGCTTGAGTTGGGATGTACGCTAGGCTGACAGCGTTGGCAGCCCCTCTACCACACATGCGGGGGCATGTAATGCTCCTGGGGAATCTTGGTTTTTACTATAGCTCTATGGGCCAGTTGGGTAGATCCAAGATCTCCCTTGTAACCAACATATATAATGTGGAGCACACCCTCTGTAGTGAACTTATGCCATGCTTGCAGCACGCCAGCTTATGACATCATATGCCTGTGCTTGACATAGAGGATGGCGGCCGCAGAGGTAAGAGACAGGCTGAAGCTGAAGGCCCAGTCCACATACGTCTCTGCCTTGAGACCCAGATAATTCCCCCATCTTTAAACTTGTTACAGAACGTCCTCTTGTTCCTTTCGCATAAGATCCCTTGGTCGGCGGCTAACAATGACAAGCTCCATAGTTCCCGTCGGACTGTAGCTGCCCTTGTGCTGTAGAAACACTTTTATCTGAGCGCCATGACAGCGCTTTGAATACTGCGGATGGCGACAATGTTTCGCATGGAGATGCTAATTGTCTTAAGTGCAGAAATGAAGACGGAGGGAAGGCGGCTTTATCTGTTGTTTTTATGTAAATGAATAAATGGCGGAGAGAACCAGAAGCTTTCATTGCGTTATTGTGGTTTCACCGTAGTAACATTACGAAAAGATCTAAATCCACATTATGCGTTTTGTTATTTCTAATAGCAATGCGGCGGTGACATCATTTACTCGTAAAACGGCAAAGAGACGCTGCGGCCTACTCAAACATCATGCCAAAAGCCTGCCGTTTCCTGTGTGGTCATGTTGAAAGCCTCAACAAACCATAAGAAATTTCGAGCCAAGATTCCATAATGAATAAACCTCTATTCATACTAATATGGCATATCTCCCAACAGTCTTGTTGTTTACAGGACAGTCCTGATTTAGCGGGTAGTGGGGAACATGGGGAGACCCTCTGATTAAAGGTACTTCATAAATATAACCAGCTGAACCATATGTTACCTGCCCATTTCTAGCCACAGGTCCCCGTGTGGTCTTTGCTATGCGTGATGGTGATATATGTGGGGTAATATTAAGTATATGTCATCACCTCATTACTATTTATTAGTATTTTAAAAATAATAATCTATTTGGGACTTGTAAATAACGCCGGTTCTAGCGAAGGCTACGGGCTGCCTTCCTCATTCTCGATGGGGAGAGGGTAATTAAGGTACTGGTAAGAATTCCTAAGGGAGAGGAGGATGGCGGAGAACGCTTCAGTCATGAGAAAAGTGCAGGCGTGTTTTTCCAGGAATTTTCCTTAATACTTTGTCACTCCTCTGGTGTCCTTCAACGGGCTCTTCTGTGAAAATGGATATGAAGGTGAAGAACTGCATGTCGTCAAAGACAAATGTTCCAAATATTATACAATATAATATATTAAAAAATATTTGTTTAATATATATAAAGCTTATACTTTTCATTCTGTTTTCCATCGGTAACACATCTGCAAGCCTACGTCTTCAATATATATAATAAATCTAAAATATTAAATAATAATATATTGTATATGTTGCTACATCTATATATATAAAAGTATTATATAATATTATTTATTGTTTATAATGTAGCACCAATTTTCAGTATTCTCCGAGGCTTTATATATTATATATATATATATATAAATATATTATAATAATATATAAATAAAAATATAATTATATATTAATGTATATAATATAAATATATTATAATATAAATACTCTTAGACAACCTCCACACTGTATTTCTGATCCATTTAATATTATTTTAATGGACAAAACTAGCTTTTTCTTTAAAAGCCAAGAACATTTGTAAGTGACCCCAAACTTTTGAACTGCAGTGTGTATTATATCCGTATTTCCCCCAAAAAAATAACCGAACCGTAATTTAAATGAGTGTATAGCGTAAGTATCGAGATATATTCCGGCACTGCAGTCATGCATCTAAATGTGATGATTGTATACAGTGTATGGGTGTATCTGTATGGGAATATATTATGCACATATTTTCTGAATGCTCAAATAGCCATGAAAGACGGGCAATCACCAGGGAAATTTAAGAGCTAAAAAGTGAAGCGATAATGTATGCATTTGCATGCTCCGCTCTAACAAACCTTTGCTTTAATACCGTATCAGGTGGCCTTTTGTAATGTTCAAGCAACTGGAAGCAAGTGAATAGCCTGAATATGGGATATGGCTAAATTAGTCTGAATTCTGTGATGTTCTTCAGCCTACTGAGTGCTTGAGGGTTCGGCGGTGCCGATTCTGTGTTATAAACTCTTTAGCAAAGGAAAACTCGAGCAAACGGCTGGATATCCTACTAAGCCACCGAAAGAGTGGCGCTCCATCCAAACCAGACCCAGATCCCGGGTAGTGTAGTTCATGGAACCCGTACCAATACCGTACCAATATATCATGTACGCCAATCCTTGGTCACCCCAACGTCACCGAAAGAGCGCGGCTTCTAGAGCCTACGTAAGATGTTTTATAACAAACACTAAGAGGTAAAGAAGATAGAACTTGTAGAGCTTCATTTCGTCAACTGTTTAAATCAAAGAAATCGTTGAAGCCCAACAAAGGAGAAACTGGACAATGAGCCAAAAAAGAGCGCGTCTCTTGTGTCAGTTTAATAAATACCCTCAGCAACGTTACACGGTCAACATAGTGACAATTTTAGTGCAAAAGAACATCTGTGGTTCCTCCATCTCCTTCCAAGAAACATGGAATTTGATGGCAGATGAGAATCCTTCAACCAGAAAAGATTTAGCCCTTAATCGGTCGTTGGTCTCGTCTTGGACTCAAGAGCCATATGTCTGTCCCATGCATGTTTAAGTTCCCCTACTGTATTAACCTCTACTACTTATGCTGGAAGGCTGTTCCACTTATCTACCACCCTCTCAGTGAAGGGCATAAAAAATGTAATCGTTTTATCGTTTTCCAATTAGTATTTTTTTTTTTACATTTTTATTTTATTATAATATTATGTTTTTTAATGTCTATTTAATCGACAGTGAGCGGGAGAAACCTACTGGATGCCAAGAGCTTGTCATCAGGGTTAATCTAAAATGATTATGTCTTGCATTGCACAGCGCTACAGATTATGATGGCACTATATAAAAGAATAAATAATAATTCTAATTCTATTTCAGTGAGCAGGATGACCTTACTGGATACCAGAAATCTGCTATCAAAAATTGCCTTTTTTTCCCCTATTCAAGGGTCTGACCCCATCTGAGAACAACTACTCCAGAAAAGTGACCTGGCACCGTTAAAACGTCATTATTTTCTGTTTTCTTCAGATAAACTCATCTATTTTACAAAAAAAACAAAAACCTCTCAATCAGTTTAAGGTAGGCGCTCGGCTTCATCTGCATAACAATGAACCTCTTACTGGGCAATTTCTCGATACACAATGCGGTAAAAAACGTTGTTATCTTATAAATCTGAAACGGGGAGCTCTGCCAAACCCACTCTGTCAATCCTAAACGTACAGAAAACAAACAAAAGAAGAACCGTTTAAAATAAACAAATCACAAAAAAAAAAGTTGGTAAAAAAAAAAAATAAAACTCTAGAAAACTTTCTCGCTGACAGCAAGATGTTTATTCTAGAAAACAAAATGCAAAAACAACAAAAAAGAAAGGATTGCTCTTTTCGAAGGGGACATCTGCGTTCTCCTCTTTTCTCCGTTTCTTGTGAATTTATATGAATACAGACATTTCAAGATAAACCAGACTTTAGCACCGAGAAGAAAGGTAATTAAATTCTGTATCCAATGACAACTTAGACACAACATTGTCAAGGTTTACAACCGCAGATCCGGCAGAGAACCGCCGAGCGGAGCAGCCGTGGAACGATATCGGCTCCTTTTTGCGCCACAACTAAACGCCGCGTTCCTTTAATTCATATGTGTGAACCAAATTATTGTATTTTTTCTTGGAATAAATTGTGAGTCATTTGCATCGATTTAAAAAAACCCAAAAAACTCAGCCTCCTGGTTCTGCGCCACTCCGAGTTAAATATTAGTCCATGTTATTAATCCAGATACTGTTATATAATCATTTAGCAGAGAAGACCCACTTCGGCCCATCTCGTCTTAGATTCAGGAGCCGTATGTCTATGACATGCATGTTTCACTTCTCTCACTGTATTACCCTCTACCACTTCTGCTGGGAGGCTGTTCCACGTATCAACCACCCTCTCAGTAAAGTAAAACTTCACTATGTTACATCTAAGCCTCGGACCGTCTAGTTTTAGATTATGGCCTCTTATTCTAACAATTCTCCTCCTTTCTGTACTTTACTAAATATATAACAATAAAACAATAAATAATAATAATAATAATAATATTAAATCCCATTATGCATTTAAGTGTTTCTATCAGATCTCTTCTCCCCTCTTTCCTTCAAGCCAGACGTATTAATAACATTAAAATCTAAAATGCTAAAATTAAAAATAAATTAAGATTTTCTTTGATAATGTTAAAGTGTTTTTTTATATTCATGGTGGAATATTATAGGGCTATAAACCAATAAGTAATAATAATAATAATATTTAATAATAGATACAGTTTTTCTTAAGCCACGCTATATTGGCTGAATTCATAAAAAAAGGACAATATTTAATTGCTTTAATTATGTTTTTGAAGTTCCCTCTGAAACATTAGTCAAGTTATCCTACAGATTCAAAAAATGATCATAAAAGGATGGCAGCATGTACGGATGGAAGAAAGGCGACCGATATGATAAAATAATCTTTTTTTATATATGTACAGTATAGAGAGTACATATAGATCACCTCTCTGGCACTCAAAGGGTCAAAAGAGCCTAATTTACCAGCTGTGCTTTATTGTCGGGCCAGGAAGCCCCTCGTAGAAAGGACCCCCGATCTCACCCTTGTTGACTCTTCCTGCTGAGATGTTAATAAGCGTTAAAGAATCCATTCTCCCCAAATCGCGAGGTTACGTTCACGTCAAGTGCGGTCTTTTTTTATTAGGTGTCCCTTAAAGTCAGTGATGTTAATAAAAATTGATTTTTTTTCCCCTTCAATATTTGGGATTGTAATTAAAATGCAGAGTAACAAACGCAGGGTAACCTTAGGCGACCTTTGTAGGTGTCACACTATCACAACGGGATCCTATCGACTTGGATAGCGGTGTTTTGTTTGTTCAACAGAAAATCCGGTAAGGATGCTTACAGAACATGGAACATGGTACTGCTGTTTAATAGACATTGCCCTTCCAATATATATATATACCGTACTTATTACATAAGTGCAAGGAAACAGCTCTTTAGGCCACTGGAACACAGGAGTGACGGGAGTGATAAAGGGCAATTTACAGCATTAACCCCGACTGCGACTGCGCTGGATTTCATGTTAACATTTCATGTTATTTTAATAGAATAAATGTGCTTTTGTTTTAAAAAAAATAAGTTTTGTATGTGTATAGATACATGTGTATAGTATGTGTATATTGTATAGATACATATATATATATATATATATATATATAAAAGTATGAAAGTATATTACAGCACTAATATGCTTCAATCACAGCTAAGTTGGTAGATAAGTTGAGCAGCCTCCTAGATATACATACATATATGTTTTTGTCCCGGAGCAAGATGCATGACATTCTGGCAAAGTGCGGAGTGAAGTAGAATCGCTTAGGAGCCAAAACACATTTTCTTTGGGAATGCTGGCCCTTAGGCAGAATACCAAATTACAACTAAGGCATTTTCCCTTTGTGTTTTAAAAGAACTAAAATTCTTGTCCCGCGGTCTTTTGACCCCGACGTGCCCTTACGAGGCTCATCGACGCGGTGCTTCAGGTGTTCTCCCAGACGGCCACCCAAACCTTAAGTGATTAGAAGAAGCGTCATATTTCATTGGGATCCTCGGCTGGGTAAATCCTGCGTCTGCCGCATACTAATGGCGTTCCATGCGGCGTCTCTGTCTCGGCTCTTGGCTTGTGAATAAAGCCAACTCACGGTGACAAGTTTTATGTGTAAAAGGGTCCGCTCGCCAACACCAGACAGCGGCACAACTCCCGTCCTCCATTATCTTTAGAATAAAAGCTAGTTGAGGAGTTCCGGCGCGGAAATAATAGATTTTCTATGTGTTTTTAATCTTCAAAGCAATCCCCGTACAAGTTGAAGAATGAAGAAAATGAAGAGTGCCGGACCAACAAGTTTTAGCCATAAAGCAGCCCTGTGTTTGTGTCACGTGATAATAATGTGTTCCCGGCCAAAATGAAGAATAAGACAAAATTTTACATGATAAAAATGTATTTTTAGAAAGGGTTTGGATGTTCGTCGCAACTAGGAATGATGTCATTAGTATCGTATTTAATTACAAAAGTGTTTTAATTCGAGTGGGAATTTTAGGTCCAAGTTTTAAAAATAATCCCTAAATATCTTCATGGCTACTTTTTTTTTTAATAATCTAAAATTCTGCTCTAACCAAAAACAGCTATCCTATTTTTTTTGGTGAAAAATGGTTTAATCCACAATTTATCCTAATTAAGTAAATCATAAACCTCCCTTTCATCTCTCTACATCAATATCCATCATATCCAATAAAATAAAATGGATAAATCTATCTCCATCACTTGGGTTTTGGGGCATTTCCCTGGATTAATGCGGACAGTACCAAATACGAGACTCAAATTGGAAATCATCCTCAGTCTTAAAGGAAAGACTCGTGGGGGGGTCTCGAGAGCTCGGTAAAGTATTTAATCTATAAAATATTCCCACTGCTGTGCCATAAAATGCACGGTAACCTACAAAGAATCTATAAGTGTATCTTAAGCAGTCTGTGGGGGGTAATTTTAATATAATTTTTAACCATTTTTGATTATCAGCATAGTTGACGGGCTGTTTGCCAAACATTAATTGGTAAAGCGAAGAATGAATGGGAAAATATAAGAATGAATGCTATTGTTACTCTGCAGTGATCGCTGTGCTATTTTGTTACCAATTAACAACATCGGGGCTTATGCATTATGGCCATGGACCCCCCCCGAACAATCTTCAAGTGGTATGATCCATGGTAGCTACCACAGTACCCTCCTTATTGACCTGACTATTAACTTTTAGAGCTACATATTGCAAATCAATGGCTATCTTGTGCGTTTTCTCATTGGACAGAACAACAACTATATTTAGATGTATCATGATTTTTAGTATTTTTTGACCCAATAGGTTGGACTTGATCTGATAAATTAAAGGCATAAGCCACGTTGGAGCAAAATCTGACCTAGAGCCAACAAAATGAGTTGAGGCCACCAACATTCATGGTTGCTACATTCATCAAGAAAGATTCCGCAGACTGAGGTCCAGATGAGTAGTGGCTAAGGTCAAGTTGACAATCCTGTCCTGGCTTCTTTCTCCTACCATTGAGCTCAGCCAGGCAACTGGCTTGGGCTAACATCAGCCCTCAGTACGGAGAAAATAAGGCCTTACGCTTCTCGAGGCTTTGAATGCCTCCTGAGATACTGGCAACGAAAGGCAATACTTAGTGTTCTGGGGCGTAAAGGGGTTAAAACTTTACAGAATATTTTCTTCAAAATAGAACAATAAAAAAAGCAAAATGTTGTCCTGCTTCTGCTTCACTAAGTAAAATTGAGCTTCCTTTTTTTCTACGCAGAGGTATAATGGCAAGGACAATATATTTCTGGGGACACAAAGATTACATGTAATAGCTCATGGTACTTTAGTTTTTCAAAGTGACAATTGTAGTCATTTCATGTGATGCTTCAAACTGGCTTTTTGTTACCCTTAGAAAAAAATGAATGTTTCTCCCTAGATATAAACCTAGGTTGGCTTTTGCTACGATATCCAAGCACTGGTTGTATAAAACAGTGGTTCCCAACCTAACGCGGGGTTTAGTAAATGCCACATTCTATTCAATTAGGGATATTAAAAAAAAGCATGGACCATTGGCAGGGTGTCTTATATTGGGTATGAACTATTATCATTACAGATGAATTACCATTTGAGTAATATTAAACAAACCAATAATTGGGTTTTCCGCTAGGGGCTTCTCTGCGTTTCTTGACCACAGCCCCAAAAAATGCTCTTCCAAATACATCTAGAATAACAATGGGTGTAGGTGGCATTTGGCCCTGACCGGATCCTTTCTGTGCTCCTTGTGTTTCTTTTTTTTCTTCTTCTTCTTCCACTAAGGTCCCCGTTGGCATCTGTTGAGTTGGATAGTACTGGATAATGTGTATCGAGTGTTCAGTCTGCCAAGGGTTTGGGCTGTGATTTGGCCGGTGTTTACCCCATCGGCCGACGTTTCCAACACTCCACAATAAACCGAGCGATTATAAAATACATATAGCGTAAAAGAAAAAGATAGCTGATCTCCATGAAATAACGAGGCCTCTTTGAACACCCTCATATCATCTGTTCTGGTGCGAGAGAGAACGACATATTTAACATATAGTAACAAACAGGATATAACGCGGGACTCCTACGTTCTTCTCCGCTCCCTGCTGTGCAGCTTCTTAGGCGGTGCCAGAACGAGCATGAAGCGCAGACTTCCAGTAACCACTACTAAGGAACAAAGAAACTGGAGGACAAAAAAAATAAAAAAAAAGAAGAAGAAGGAGAATACTTTCCCTGCAACTCCATTCAAGCCTCATTTATAATTCCCATGTTAAATAATTTAGCTTGGTTAACCCCCTTTGGCATAGCGCTGCATTGGCAAGAACGCTTCAATCCATCAACAGATTAAGTGGCTTCTGAATGAAGCTGCCAATATCTGCCCGTTGAATTGTCCTGACACATTTGTGTATATATATATATATATATTAATATATATTATATATAATATATATATAATATATACACATTTATATGCATACTTATCAAATAAACCAATGCGTCTAAAAATCTAAGTCTGCCCAAAGGTAAACTACTACCGAATACAGGCATGGTGGACATGCGCCCCAATGTATAGATGGCTAGCCCCTTGGTCTTCTCATGGTTCACATAGTCTTTAGGAAGTCTGTACCTTTTATCGAGCCAACATAGCAAAAGATATAAGGTTAGACGAGCTTTCGGGACCTCAGAGGTCTCTTCTTATAGAATGGCAGACCAATGAGTGGGGAGTCCTAAATGCATACGCGACATTAATAGAAAGAGATGGTGGTGTAGGGGATCAACATAAAGATATACCGACAGGTTATGAAATTCTCAAAGATGATTGTTATTAATTTAGCAATTTCTGAACTCATTGAACGGCATAATTCCTAACGGCTTCTGTAACTCTGATTTACATATCAAACGCCTTCAAGAATTACAAGCCACGTGCAGTCTTCATAAATCAATTCCTTTATGTTAAAAAGCGGCAAAGGCGACGACTCTCTTTCAAGACGGCTCTAGAAAACTTTACAATTATTAATATGCTGTTTGTTCCCCAAACGGCTCCAAAGATTACACAAGCGCGACCCTTGCGTGTCATGTTACCAGTGAACCCACAGAGCTTGCCGTCTATCCGCCGCTATAAGTACAGAGGGAGGAGGTCGCTGGTGTCAGATTTTTAATATCAGTGGACGATTATCAAATAAAAACGTCTGGGCACTCTGCATAATTAAAAAAATGCAAGAATTGCTAATCAGTCGCCTTTTTTTTATTATTAGTGCCACGCTGATTTAGCACACGCTGCTGGTTTGCTAATGAAAATAATTTGAACAATGGAAAGACTTTCACCTCTAATCCATAAAGCTGGCAGCCAAATAAAACAGAAGCGTGTATGTATACGGGTCTACGCAAACTTCCAAAGTCGATCGTGGCGGAAATATTTACTATTTAAACCGCACGCCTACGCAACGCAATTTATTGGATTTTTTACAAAATAAAAAATACTGGAAGAGAAGCAATATGTGCCTTCTTTGTAGGGTATGGAACTTACTTGTTAACGGTGTTATGTATGGCAATCTAGAATATCGTGTTTGACCTACCAATGACTTTGGTGTATCTGTACATGTAACAGAGTTGTATGGAAGAATAGTAATTGTGAAACGCGTATCCCCTGTGCGTTGGCTTAGAATGGTCAGCCTTCTCTTGAAAGGCTTGAGGGTCGATTAGTGATTTTTTGCGTACTAAGACAACAGGCTTTATACCGGCAGATCCAATCGCACTGGCAGCCCCCTCTGTTTTTCGGTACTAGAGGCAGATGGCCCTATTGAGCGATGAGGCTCTGCATTACACTATTGCTCTTATGGACCACTTGGGAAGATCACAGATCTCCCTTTTAATCGACCCATATACACTATGGAGAACCTTGCCTAGCTGGCACAGGCTCCATAATGAACCTACTCAACACTGTGCTTCCTTAAAAAGCAGTGGACTGGGATATGACATCACATTGTTTTTCATGACATCATATCCTTGCATTCTCCATAGACAACGGCCAGCCCAGATCCATTACTGCTTCCACCAAAACCCAAACATCTACCTATCCAGCTCCTAGCTACCTTCTAACATTGTTAACATGGACTGGTCTAAAGAATATCGGTTTCAGCAATGTGTACGGAGCAGATGAAAAGCCACAACCTTAACACTTAATATTTTCTTCTATTTACGACCCAACATAAAACATCTCCTTATCGTAATCATTTATAAGATTTAAGGTGAAGAACATATTCTTAGAAGAAAAGGGCGGACAAAATGTTGCTTCAGAACAATATGGGGACTAACACACAACGGACACTTCATTTCAGTATGTTTTTGTGCATTCTTCTGTGTTTACAGTTGACCTTTAAAATAGCTCACAACATCACAGAGACTAATCAAGGTATTTTCACAGAGAATCAATGTTGTATTTTCTTTGACATATGGAGAGTCATTTAAAGATCACTTTGGATTCACTCCTGTCGGAGAATAGTCGGGGGGAATATTCCACGTAGAATACCAGACAGAATTTCTTTTTTTTCCCCCCCAATGTATGTGGCGCAAAATAAACTACAATCCCAACAGTTGATGCCGTAAAAAATGATTTTGAAACCAAAGAGGAATAAACATCGAAAAAGGTTTATTGGAAGCAAAAAGAATAAACTAAATATATAAAATAATAAAATAATGAAATAAAAAATACTAAAGTGAAAGGGGGCTCCATTTTCTGTGTTTTTATTCTACATTCCACACAATTGTTCCAAAACTTGTAGCAGCTCCTAATTCGTTAGCTTTTCAAACAACCTTGCTGTATCTCGGCTTTTACTATACCAGGTTTCAACGCTTCAAGTAATTAGTTGAGTGACCAAGTTCTCTTTAGTCTCTCTTTGGTTTTATGTGGTCCTTGGGGTTCTTAGGCTTGAGGTTTACCCATTCCTTTAACATTAAACAATGAACTCAGCAGACTATGAAGTATTAACGTATGGCCTTCATGTCCGAAGTCTTTAACTGTGAGCAAAATTTACATTTACTTAACAAATTTGTTGGAGGCTTTGTAGCAGATTAACCTTCCGGGTATCTGTGTGGAGCTACTAACATTATTTGGTTGTACCCCATAAAAAAAAAGGTATCAGCGTTGACTAAGGACTCAACTTTCTCTTGGGCTAATACAGCTCTGTCCTTGGGAAATTCTGGGTCAAAGTGCTATATTAGTATCAATCAGCAGAAAGCTCTTTTGGTTTGACTCGGAATCCCCCTCCCTCAATAAGTATCAAATATGGCTCTTCTTGGTTGATTTATTTTTATATATAGATATATTTTGGAAGAAAGGAGCTTTGATCTTAAACAAGGTTTCTTTACTCTTTGGACGGTTAAATTGTCGTTTAGACTCCCACCTTTGGCCAATTTGGTCAATATATATTAAAAAAAAAAAGTTTGGATGTTTTTCTAGATATGAAATGGATAAAGGGTTATCACGAGTAAAAGTGGATAAGGTAACGTTGATACAGGGCGAGTCAAGAAGGAATTTTTTTCCCCTTTTTGAGATGATGTTACTGTCTCAGTGGACTTTTTTGCCTTCTTCTGAATCAACTAATATGGATTTCTGGAATGGTGGACTTGATGGACTTTTATGTTCTTTTTCGACCTAATTATCTATGTAACTTTTCCTCCGAATTTTTAGTGACAGAAAACCATTCACGTACAACTAATTATGCTTTCTTATGTGGCATTTAAATGTTTTTGTGCTTGGATATATCTCACCCTACTTGTTTCAAAAAGCATGATGTATTAACACGCTCGCGCTAAAAGAATTATGTCACTTTCAGTTTAATAACCGTAATTATATGTCCTTTAAAAAAAAGGGACACGGTTACAAAAGGTACTTTAATGACAATGCATTTTGGTTTCTCTTGACAATTACGGCCTAGTGGAAGAAATCATTTTGTAGCTTATTAAGACATTAAAAAAATGTCTGAATCAGACGGTCCAAACAATGAACAACTCTTACAAGGTCAAATCTTATCTGCTGTAAATGTCTTTTGGCAAGAGGGTAAAAGTGTTTCAAAATTCCAGAATCTAGTACTTTACATGCAAAATGCGATTTGAAAGGAGATAGAATTTTAAAAGGACTTTCTTAAACAGGCAAAAAAAAATGGTTTCCAGCTAAAATGTATTAAATATAGGTCCGAGGAAGTAATATTTTATTGCTTTTAAATTGTGATTTTTTTTAATCCATCTGTTGTCGAACAGTAATTCAACTATTCAATGGCGGCGAGCCGGTTTTAGCACCTCCTGTACCTAAAGTAACTGTTTCCACAAAGAAAACAAAGGCATAAAAACGCTGTTTGTGTTGGAAAGGAAGCGTAGCAAAGAAGAAAAAAAATCCACACGGGGTCCTTAATGCATTAGGTTATGTTTTGATTATAAAAATAACACTGAAATAGCTACAGAGACCACTTTTTAACAAAACAACCTTTTTTTTCTTTTTTTAAAACTCCAGCATGTGTGAGTGGAAAAAAGCCAGCGTGTTCTCTTACGTGATACACATGTTGTTCTGTTGGGTTTTTTTGCCCATTTATTGCCAAAAGATGGAAATCTTTGGATTTATACAGGATTTGGAGATGTTAAAAATTAGAACTAGACCATAGAGGAGAAAATTGGTTCTGGCACTTTAAGGCCAGCAGCCGCTAAATGATGCACATATGGCCGCTGGATACCCGTGCCCATATGATACACTTTTTCACTTGCATAGCCCATGGCCATACATTCAAGGACCACGACTGCCACACCAGCAGCAGAAGGTAGCCTGTTCCATCTGGCACTGGCCCACTACATAGTTGCATGGCCAGTACAAGCCTGATTTAGTATATATAAAAGGTACGCTCAGCGTGTCTACATCCAATACCATTTCTGCAACCGAAACATTGCGGAATATGTAATGCTGGAAATAATGTATTTTATTTATATATTCAAGGTTCTGCTAGAAAGGATAGCAAGGACAGGACTCTGGAGTGTTTTGTTTACGTCAGTTCATTGCCGGGGAGTCTGGACCGTATGCAGATTAATAGGAAAGATGCGCCATCCGTAAAATATAAGGTAAACCCTGAGCAGATCTGTCAATCAAGGAAGGTCAGACAGTTCTTGCAAACAATGATCATGAAGGAAGCTTTGCAACTTAGATAAAGTCGGAGCATTCTATGCAAATTTCTTATTTTTCCCATGATTCATCAGTGAATTGGTACTGTAAGATCCATCAGGAAATTGTTACATTGGTCCCGGACTCTACCTGTATTGTTTGGAGTCCCCACTGCCATTGCTTAACCCTTTGTATCAAGGGGAGAGCTGCAGAAAGATGGAGGAGCTCACACACAGCAAGAGAGAAAATATTTGTATTATTTTAATTAGTTAATTATTTAAATTAGGTTCAGAATTTCTGAGTGTGGATTACCCTCTTCTGGGGGAGTGGCTTGGGATAGAGGCGGGGCTAGACCCAGATCACTTTAAATAAGCTGGAAGTGGGTGGGGAGTAGGCGTGACTCGGAGACCCAGGGAAGCAGCACTTCACCCATGTACATGTTATGTGATGGGTTTGTTTTGTTTCCTTTGTCACTTCCTGTGCTGTGCATGATGCAACAGGAAGTATAAATGAAAAACTACAAGTATTTCTTAAAACACATGGTGAAAAGAGTGCAAAACCGTATTCTGTGTCTATTCCGACTTCCTGCTGTAATATCCCTAACACTACTCAATTAATTTCTATCAACGGTTCGTTAACAGTGTGTGAAATATGGAGCGTGAACACATTTCAACAGGTGACTCAAGTAGATGAAGTTCATACCCTAAACCAGTTTATTACTAAACCCTCTCTTTTGAAGACTTCAGTGGGACCCCCTTTGAGGGGGCCGTAGAAGATCTTGGTCTTTTTAGAGAGAAAGAAGGGGCTACACATCTCCTTTGTGGATGTGCTGGCCTCAAAAGGCGAATATCGAGGGCCTGGTGCCCACTGTGGCCCTACACTTTGAAGCACTATTGTCACAAGTTTCATCATCGAAGCGGAAGCACGAGGCACCTCTGGCTTACAGAAAGAAAAAATAACCGTATGCAAGTCCTCTGAAAAAGAAGACTTCTCATGCTTTTTAAGCCAAGAAAAAGAATAAAAAAATAAATAAACGGCATACTGGTCTCGTACATTGTATGTAACAAACTATGCACAGCTTAGAAAGATATTACTCTTTGAAATAGCAACGAGCCTTGGGTTTCTTATCGTTAATAGCCTGATCCCAAAGAGAAAAGGGGAAATGCAGTGAGGCACCTCTGAAACTCTGATTCTGCATAAAGCAGAGACATACATTATCAGCATTACTTTCTGCTCTTTCAATTTCATAAATAATAGAAGAAATCTCTTCTATGGTAATTGCTTTGCCCTTACTTTCCAAAAGGCTTTTACAAAATGACACGCAACGATCCCGACCAAAATTCTGGAAAACAGCGATTGTGATACATTATATCACTATTTAGAAAGAACGTTTGGGGTTTGCCGTACGATTCTAATGTATGCCTGGCCCATTCCAAAATTTACGACTAATTTAAGCATCAGGTTTGGTATCATCTGAAATGTATCTTATGACGTACCGCTCCATATAACCATTTGAAGCCAGATAATTTAATGTGAGCTATAGTATTCGTTTACTTTTTCATTTTTGGGTTTTTTTTTTTTCTTTTCATTAATTCTTCCAGCCTTTTCATACAGAACAGCACTTAAAATGCTATTACTTTTTATAGACCATTAGCTCTGCATTTTACCTAGTCTACTCAGGGAAAAATAATAATAGGAAAAAAAAATTACTAAATCCTGGTAAATTTACTGTGTTAAATTTGCATTATTTTTAAATTTGGAGTTTCAAAGCCACTTTGTTGAATGTTGGATAATTTTGAGAACATAAACAGACTTACAGATGGTCCATACAAAAGTCAGATTGTATAAATAAGAAACATCTCTTTGATTGGGGAGAGATGGGTAGTGATGGGCATTAGGTGTGAAGCCCATTTAGAAAAGCTATGGCGCACGCACCTCCCCTGTTGAGGGGGTTATATGCCGTTGAACATAGGCATTCAGAATTACAACAATTTAATTTTAACACAGTTAATGCTGATTCCGGGAAAAATCTGATTGCCTTCAGAGTCAAGTTTGTATTACTTCTTGGGAAAACATTGGACATAAGTCTCATCTAGATTTTTTTTTTCTTTTGGCTGCTTCTGGATCAATGGAAATGGATATTTGGAAGGACTAAACCTCACGGACGTTATATATTTTTCTAATCAGCCTATGTAACTATATATTTAACTTTTTGATTTATAACCCACCGCTAATACTAATACCAGGTATATTTAACATTGATTGCCACCTACATCAACATATATTATTCATGCTTACATGTATTTTTATATAACATTATATAATATTACTAATTTATATTCCAATTACATGTACAGCAAAAGAAAATACTATTTTAGCAGTTAAATTAATGTAAAAAACAGCAAATGTAACATTTTGGGGGGGAATCTAAATATATATATATATATATATATATATTGTACGCATTGTACAGTATTTTATTGTAACACTGGAATGTGATGGGATGTTATTTCTTTTCATGTGCCTTAATTAATTTTGTACGTGCTTATGCAACATAATAAAATGTTCAATAAAAAGCACCCATTTGAAATATTTCCATCAATTAAGTAATATTTTTCTTACAATTAGGATTGATTAACATTCTGGAAATCTTACCATTCGCTTCCCTTGGAATCGCTCTGCAGAAATAAATTCTAGTAATATGTTTACAGAATAGGTTTGAACAAACAGCGCACCCCCTCCTACAACGCATCTAATGGTTTTTCTAATTAATCTGTTTTTTATTAACAAACTAAACACAATTGCGTTGAATATATTAACGTCTTCTATATGTAAAACTCACAGCTGGGCACTGGGTAATTTTAATTAGCAAAAATAGCTTGTTTTGGGAGATCTAGTGTCGTGGTGACACCTTATCAAAGAGAAGCTTATGAAAACATATACTCAGTGCCTTATGGAATTATCCCTAGGCAACTAATGTAAATAGAGAAGCCGTAACCCTATAGCCAAGTCGTTATCGCTCTCTGTAACAAGAAGATTCATTTTTTTTTAAAAAGTGCTAAGTCGTCGAGTGTTTGTGCCAGACAAGCAGCTCATTGCAACCCAACGCATTGATTTAAGGTGGGATTTTGGCCATGGAAAAAAAAACCCACAGCAGGGTAGACAATTGGGACAATTGGTATAGTCATTAGGACAGAAGTATGAAATAAGGCTAAATTTAATATGTTTTTAAAAAAGCAAAAGCTTGCGCCAAGTGTTTGCACTTGATTGTTCTTAGAAATGTGTAGACCTCCAATATAATACCCCAACACGAAGGACCTTATTTATTTATTATCAATACCTGCAATAAAAAGATCAATTAATGATTTTGGAGTCACATTTATCCAAAAATAAAAAAATTGAGAAATATTAGTCTTGGGGGTCATGTTGCAAACCGTGGGTTTTTAGCTTAACCGTGCCATCTTGTCGTTGCCCATCACAATTTAATTTATTGTCCCATGGAAATCTTTCTCATTATTATTTATTGTTCTATATAGCGCCATCAAATTCCGTAGCGCTGTACATATGGCGTCAAAAGTAATCCTAAGGGTTATTCTTGGCAGCGTTTGTCTCTATAACAGAATCAGTTGTTTGGTATTCCACGCATAGATAATCTGTGTCTTTGCCAGAGGTTAATACAATAACAATATTATTGTAATTAATAATTATTGTAATTAGTAATAATCACAGAAAAGGAGGTCAGGGGAGCAGGGCTTGTAGCTTGATGTAGCTTTCATCTGCTGCTGCACGTCCGCTCCAAGTGGCAGACAAGTTTGATTGAGTTTATTGAAGTACCAAACATACATTACACGTCAGGCAGACATCGGCGCAGCGCAGAACCCAAACATCAGCAGCTTCGCCGAGTACACACAGCATTTCTTACTATCGCTAACAAACAGTACCGAAACAGAATACACCGTAGCGACAGTAATTACACTATACAGTGAAAAAAAATAAACACTTAGCCGTTCCAGGGGTGCAGAAGTGGTGGTCTTCTGGCAGGAATTACACTCAAAGTGGAGAGAAGTCAAGTGGAAAGAGCTGAGGGGGTCAGGAAAGTCAGGATTGAAATGATCCTTCTCCTCAAGACTGTCAATGTCCCAAGTGTCATGTTGTTGTAGGACAGTCTCGATATTTGGCTGACCCATGTTGCGGCACCGATTTTGCGGGACAGTGAAATCAATGGGGAACCTCCATCCCACATGGCCACCTTGGAGTTGAGTGCTGTGGCTCTTTGGATAAGGTGTCCAGATAAGGATACCTCCGATCCCATTGCTCCCTGCTTCTAGCCATACACCCCACCACAGGTATCTGGAAAGCTGAGATGTTGGGTCAAGCATAAGGATCACTGACTATATTTTAAATTCTTACTTTCTAAATTACTAAGTGTTCTAGCTCCACTGGCGACATCAGTTGTAAGCCCAGAAAGAGCTGTAAAAACACAGTATACTGCTTACTATTGCTATGCTATCAAACAGTAATTATGAACAAAGTGCTATTCACACATTGTTGGTAGAATACTTATGTATTTAATATATATTCACGCTCACAATTCTCCCTAATTGCAACGGTGCTACAGAATCTACAGGCGCTCTATAAATAAACTTTAATGTAACTCTAAATATTCAATAATATACATCCATTTGTAAAATGTATATATTTAGAATGTTTTTTTGTTTATTCTATACATATACCAAAAACTTAGTTGTTAGATTATAAATGGTGTTTGGTCCTGTCTATAACTCAGAAGATCCAACAAAGGCATCAGATCTCATTTTTATTTCAAATACATGGATCGTTTCCCACAAAATCTTCAAAATTCATAAAAAAAATAGAAAAAAAACCCACTCCTCTTCTTACCTTCTTCCCAGACTGAAGTCAAGGAAGGGATCTTCCATGGTCTTCTCCGACGAGGATATCCACTTTTATTAGTAGCCAAATGTTTTTGGACACTAATTTTAGACCTCAGCTCAATGGTCTCCTTTATTTTACATAAGGTGTACAGAATACTAATGTTTATATGTACTTTAACTTCGCTGATGACTAACAGGAGGAGGCAAAAATATGTTTATTTTAGATGTAAGGTTAAGGCTAGAAAAAGAAACTAATTAGCTATCTGAAAAATATATGAATTTCTGGGTTTTCTTTTCAAAGGGAAAGATATATTTTTCAATTTAAAATTCTCCAAGTGCCTTGAAATGTTAATAAACAAAAACTGATTTTTTTTTTTTTTTTATCCTGAGGTAATAAAAAAAAAAAAAAAAACTATTACGACACTTACGAAAATAATAAATATAAAACGTGAGGTTTTTTTCTTTTTTTTTTTAATCCACAGGTTTTTTCGAATAATTAGTGAACCCTTCCAAAACTCATTATAAATACATCAAAGCATTTGACACTACCAAATTACAAAGGCATTCGTTTAAGATCTGTCTTCAACTACCCCAAGTCCCGCTGATTACCCACTTTATGTTTCCTTTAATTATTAACATCAAAAATGCTGAATTATTCAGCTAAGGTCTCCAGGTTTTTAAATTTTTTTTTTTTCCTAAACAACTTTCGCGCTCATTAAGATTACTTCCCTTATTAATTTTCACCGACTTAAACTGTCTTCTTCAGCATTATATACTTAATGATTTGCCCTTTTAAAAGTTGATAGCAGGCAGCCAGCTAGAGAACATGTTCACAGAAAAGGTAAACCTTTTCACGGCGTCAGTTACATTGTCTTAAAGCACATTTGGCAGACGGCTGACAGTTGTATCCTAATTATTCTGTATGCCAAACCTCGAATGTGTGATTCAGCATATCTCAGACATACGGAGGAGAGAGAAAAACATATTCCTATTCTCTATCGCCGCTACTAATCACAAATCCAACCTTTCATCTAGCAGATATTTAGCAGTCTTGATATAGGCGATGAAAAAAACATATTTGGGACACACAATTTTTTTAATGGAAAATTGCTGTTTTGTGTTTCTACATAACATAGCATTTATGTAGTTAAGAACCTGTTAGTAGGTTCCGTTCTTCATTACTGAGGTCCCATGTGCATTGAGGTCTCTTTCATCCTGAAGAGGACCTATCAACCTCTGGTTGCTGTGAACGATATAGGTGTCTATCAAAATCTAACTCAATGTCCCTAAAGAAACTTAGATGTCAGTGTAAGAGTGACCTTGCCAGAAGCTGTCCTACCAGACCCGAAATAATTAAGAAGGGTGACTCAGTTTCTTCGACACCAGAGACAACATTGTAAAGACCCGATCTACTCTCTAGACAATAGAGATCTTGATAATGATGACGATCGTTTGATCTAAAGTTTTGAACTCTAAAGTGGGGAAAGATAGGTTAGATGTAGCTGGTGGGGTAGTTGTCGGGGAAAGGCTTGCAATGTTTCATAGGTCAGGTTCCTTTAGCACAAAGCAAGGATAGATGTTTAAAAAAACAGTCGCAGTTTCCAAAGTCCAACTTTTATCACTTGCCATGAACACTCTGGGTTTGCATGTGTGACCATGAAGTTCACGGAAGAAGATTCTGGAATAATTTAATTAAGGGCTGAATTGTTTTGGTATTTCCCCAAAATGATAAATTAATTAGTTTTTTGGTTAATTTTTACTTATTTTACAGTAAGAAAGAAAGTAAGTAAGTCGCAGCCACTCAATAGACTGGGCGTCTTGAGGCTCAGTATATGAAAAGCTCTGGTGGTGTCGGGCCCTGTTCTTCCAAGGCCATTAACAAATCCAAGACAATTCAACGCGACTCCATCCCAGGCTACAGTAGAACTGCACAAATATTTAAGTATAAAATATATTACTAATTAAGTCTAATCAAACAAACCTTTAATAATGCTTTTTATGCTTGCAGTCATATTGGATATCTTTACAGTTGGGCAGACTGGATATGTTTCTATATCACATTAACCAGCTTTAAAAGATGCTTTCATCATACTTGGGAACTCTCTGGGTTTGACTCAGAGTCTCCGGTCAAAGCTCTGTTTCCCCAGGTCTCAGAGTCAATTTCTTCCTCCTTCGAGGACAGGTGGGGGGTGTCACTCCCTACCCACTTTCCCTTCTCCACGCCCAGATCCCTCCCACCCCTAAACAAAGCCACTCCTCCAGAAGAGGGACAGCCGACCATGCTTATCACTTGATCTTCGCCGGATGCAACAGAGAAGGTGGACGATTACCAACAGGCCGGGGCGACTCCAACCGTACAGCACATAGCTGCTTAAAAATACAGTTTGCAGACAGAATCCTCCAACTATGCAAATCTCCCTCGAAATGTTTATTCATTAAATATTTGATCTTTATAAGGCTATGGTAATCGCAAATCCCACAAAACTGTCTAGCGCAATTCTTAGTTTACGAATGCTGCAAGGAAGGACCGAGATGATCAATTTTATAGTCACGCATAGTTCACCTTCGGCAATGAGAAAGTTTAATGGTTTAATTGAAGTGTGACAAAATCTAAAGCTTCGTGTTTGCAAACAGTTTAAATGGAAGCGTTTCTAAATCTCTTTTTTTCAATTTCCACCTTTTTTTTTTTTGTTTTTTAAATCTCACAATTCTTTATTTTTCTTATTTGGACATCATAAAAGCAAACTGCATGTAATGAGTTATTCCAATTTGGCATTTAAGTTTACAACACCACATTAGACATTTTTTTTCTTTCCCTGTCTCGTATTTAATCTGCTTTTTTCTTTTTTTCCCCCCACATTTTGTTTATGTTTTTTTTTATTTCGGATTTGCCAATTTAGCTGGTTCAGTAATGGACTGTTAAATCACTGTCCCTCGTGAATCTGAAGTTGTCTTAAAAAAGTTCTCTTAAGACGTTTCTCGAGAGTAGAAGCCTCTTGTAAACATTCCAGCCTAGGATGCTTTGCTAGCTGGTTAATCGTTCACATCCATAGTGCTCTAGCCATAGGCCCCAGAACCATTACCCTGTCGCAGTATTGTAAATGTTTTCACAAAATGCTGAAATTTACATTCTTCCCCTCCCCCCAAAAAAAGTATTATTTTTTTTTTTTTAAGTGGAATTTATTCGGAGTTTATTCAGATGGGTTCTTTGACCATTTGTTTTCCATTCCCTATTGTTCAAAGGACATGGATATCGCGAAAACAAACCGATTCTCTCTACCCGGTGGCGTAGCCGTGCGAGCTATCAGTGGAATGTGAATTCAGCTTTCTTAAATGGAGCATATTGAGGCATGAAAGAAAGTTATTGGATTTCATGGCTGCGAGGCAGGGGACTTAACTGCTGACTATGGCTGGCACCGGAGAAAGGGGGAGACAAATAGATTTTTTATAAAGAAAAATATGGTTAACCTCTATTTAGACCGGTACTCTGACCCTATGGGTGCCGTTAGAGTAGCCATCTGCCCCTTTTCCTATATCTTTTATAAGCCTTTTTACGGCTGAAAATGGAGCCTCCGAGGTTTAAGAAGCTAACACCACTCTTATTCTATCAACGAGACGGCCCATTAAAAGTTATCGCTAACTTCTACAGGCTCAGGCCGCTATACGTTAAAGAAAGCTCTGGTCTCGCTATGACCATTCGAACGAGATGACAACATGCATTCTATCTTTGTTGGAACAAACACTCTATGGAGGGCGGATAATTAACTCTTTGTCTGAGTAATAAATGGATTCTTTCCCTTCTTTCTTTTGAAGGCACAACATTCTAGTGTTATTAAAGTGCGTCCAGAGACCCAAGCGCCGGACGGAAATATAACACAATGTTTTACCCCTTTGTCTCTTTTTGGGGACTCTGGGGTGCATTTTATGACATAAAATACTCTAATTAACCCTTTGAGTACCACCAGAAGCATCAATTGACTTTATTTCTCTGAAATCTAGCTTATAGAAGATCTGTAATATGAAAGAGATAATGGGATAACATTAAAGGCGTGATAGGTAAGTGGAACAGCCTTCCAGCAGAAGGGATTTTAAATATGCATTGGATGGGCATAAGACAAGATCGAGATCCAAACTACTACTAACCCAAATTCCAGTTTTATGAATAAACCTCCTATAATTGGCCCAATTACTTCCCAAGGTAATCGCTGCATTATGTAGACAGGGATAATAAGTATTAATGGTTTGTATGACGCGCATGTGATCCAGGGTACTAAACAACTTGGCATGCTCTTTAATGTTAATGTCCTGGTCATTGCTTGGAATAATCTGTGTTACTTAATGATACCGCGGGATTCTGGCCTTATCACAACAGATAAGCTGTGGGTTTTTTTTATTTTTTTTTATTTTGAATAGTACCGAGGAAGAAAATAGCTTTTATTACTATCACAATGATCGTTGTATAAACGTATCCTTATCTGGTGGACCTTCTGGAAATTATTTTACCAAAAAAAAAGATTAGAAAAATATGTAGTTTAACAGATTGTATCTGATGCTATAGAACGACTCGTATACTGAAGAAGCCAAGAAAAATAATTATTTATTTTGGCAAATGAGTTAATTTCCCGGTACCTCCCCACGATAACAATAATTACAGTAATAAATATGTTTGCAAAAGGAGTTAAGATTTGGTTGAGCTTTCTGTTCTATGGATTTCTTCCAATAGATGATTTAAATAGAAACGAGCTGTTGTTTGGCAGCTACAGATGGGTTCATTCAGAACTCTTTACAGATCTTGCCTACAGAGGCTACCCTAGTTACACCAGTTCTCCTAATTACCCTTTGGTGCATTGGTCTCCATTTTTTGGCCCAAAGCCACCTTATCCCTTCTTGTAGGACAAGTTCATTAAGAGTTGTCTCAATGGCTATAAAAAGTTGGAGATGTGAAAGGTTCCACTTACCTACATTCCAACCCACATGCCCAGCTTAATGAATAAGGCCTGGCGTCTACCTAGGACTCTTGAATTAAGACAAATATGTCCTCTACTGGATGGTTACTTACGCGAAGGCGATGTCTCCAGAATGTTTGTCGATTTTGCCTTAGTTGATTTGGGAAGGAAGGCATAGACAGTTAGCCGAAACGTTGGGAGGTATCTCTGGTCTCCATACCTACCCAACATTCTTAAGCTGGGGTTCTTCCTAACGATCATGGACATGTGATGAGTTTTTCGACATGAAACCGCTAGGAATTCTAATAGAATTTGGTGATCTGTTTTGTAGATGTTATATTTGTATTTGACAGATAATACTTTTCTGTTATTTCTAATATAATCATTGAATTGCTCTGGATATCTTTATATGATACTACATACTAGTTAAGTTTATTGTATATGGTTTTAATTATTGAGTGGGTGAGTCAGTTACATTGATCTAGGTTTATCTTTCTTTTTACAATTTACTTTTCCAATTTGGAACGGACAACCGTTTTACAATTTACTTTTCCAATTTGGAAACAACCGTTCAAAAAAAAAAATAAAATAAATATATATATATATATATATGTATAATAATCCTATGCTTCATTTCCATACAAAACCTGTTCTTAAAAGCAATGAAATCACTATGTATAGTTTGAAAAGCTATATATCTTTCAACTGCTTAACATAAGCATTTGCCTGAAATCTCCCAGCAGGAAGAGATTTACAGATACGCATTTCAGGTGCCAGCAAGAATATACATTGAAAGTGCAGGTGTTCCGTAAATGCCAACTATAGGAGCTAACGGAAACCTCTCATCACATTACACAAAGTACTTTGCGTAACAGTTTTCTAATGGTACGGATTACAGACATCAAGCGTGTGCGGGATGGAGGATGTTTATTCATTGCATACCAAGGCTGTATTTAAAGGATAACGCGTACTAATACAATTTCAGAACAAAAACTTGCGGAAAATCTATACTATATTACTGGCCAGGACTTAGAATTCATTTTAAAAGAACTCAAGCACAGGGACTTCTTTGTCCCAGATCTGGATCTCCATTAATGAAGACATTTACCTTCGGCACCTCTTCTCGGTGGCCCGAGGTAGACCATTTTCACCGCGCTCCATGCACTTTATTGGCCTTTTATTAAATTTAGTATGTTGTATTATTTTTACCTTATGGTTTACTCTAGTTTTGAGGCACTTGTAGAGAGTAATCGCTACTTAGAGGAGTTGCGGATTTTGATGCAACCCTGTTTTCAATGCTCTACCAAGGAAAGGACCACCGTGAGCTCATATGAGCAAGAAGTTCGATATGGATAATAGTCATTTATAACTCGGAGGAAGTGTTTCATGGAAAAGTTTGATTTAAAAGAAAAAAAAAGTTAATTAACATTGGGGTTTTAGTTGGAAACCGGTCATTTTACTGTTCAGATTTTGGGTAAGCAGCACAAAGGAACAAGAATATGCATCAATGCCATTTCACAAAAAAGCAATGAGGGATTCCTAAGCTCATTGGGCAGAATGGCAGGTGGCCGATGTCTTCTTTTAACAGTGGAAGATCAAACATTATTTTGTTCTTGCTAACAGGACACAAAATCCATGTGATTTACCTTGGTACAGGTGATGCTGGCAATTAAACCACCATACGGTTTGTAGCATTTTTATGCTGCTGGTAATTTGCATACTTTTACTGGATTCATTGTGGAAATAATGAGAAATATATTGAATTGCGAAGAGAAGCTGAAAGCTCCGAGCCAAAAATACAGCAAGCCAACGCGCAGAATAACTGGCTAGTGATTTATCACCATGGGCCCCTTGTGCTTTTAGAATTAAATTGAGGCATGTTTCTGAAAAGGAGCAAAGGGGGATTTCCACTGCGTAGATTTTCAATGGATCATTTCATCTTATTTAATGAAGAATGAGCAGCTTTTGTAAGCCGACATAACTATATTTTCTAGACCACCAAATATTTCGTGCCAGGACAAATCTCAAATACACAAAGGCCATTGTGTCTTGGACTGGCTTTTCTCAGCTCAATTTAAGTAATAATTCTTTTCTCAAAAGCCCATAATCCTGGGTTATTTTACATCCCAAATTTTTTACGTGCCAATTAAACAAAATTGCTCACCGGTCTTCTACTGCATCTAGATAAGTTAACACCGCAGCTATTGAATAAAAGAAAGGGAGATCCGTACGCTTTGGATCCTGCCACTGGATACAAGAAATATGATTGAGTCACACATAACAGTGGGGAAGATTTGTGTTAGAGGCAATGCAATTATTGGATTCCACTCGGCGAGCTTAGCATCACTGCTTTCATACATAGCCCTTCAGATAAATCACTATTTATTTTAAGGGTGATGCGCCATACAACTGTAGTGACCTCAATGGGAAAAAAAAGAGAAAAAGAATTGCCTGATCCTGAAAAAAAGTTGCTGTTTTTCATACTAGGGTAAGAAATTGGGACAACATAATAAAATGAATAGTAAAAATAAAATAATATTAATAAATAAATGAGTGAATGAATGAATAAATGAATGAATAAATTAAAAGGAGCAAACTGTTCCTGTTTTATTCCAGGGTTTGGAATCGAGACAAAATGTACTTAATTTCTGTAAGAAATAAGGGCTAACACTTTTATTCATCAAAATGCGTGGGTAGCAAAACCCAACAGGGCAGATTTTATTTACACCACAGGAAAACATAAAAAAAATATTATTTTTTTTAATGAATTTGAAATATGCAAGTACATTGAAAAGTGTGCGAGATGTTATCCGTGATGTTTATTTTTCAAACGTGTATTTGAAGTAATGAGGTGGAACAACACCTTTAAAATGATTAGGGCATCTGTAACTAATGCTAAGTGTCAGATATTGTGGAGTAACTATTTGTTACCTTAATGTTTCAGTGTAAGGAGTTTTATTTGCCCATGCAGTGAGCAGCTTCTGCATCCAAATATATGAAACAGAAATGCTCCTACCGGATGTCTACATCAAGTGTAGGTATTTCCAGATTCGCTATTAAATTGGCCTGGGTGGATATTTTTATGACTAATAATAATAATAATAATAATAATAAGTAGTAGTACAAATACATATAATTAAGTAAAATATTAATATGTAAATTAATTAAATAATAATAGTAGTAATACATAGAATTAAGTAAAATATAAATATGTTAATTAATTAAATAATAATAATAATAATAAATGGTATTATCTATTTTACTTTGTGTTAAGGATAAGTCACCAGCTCCTCTCCAAGGAAAATAAAAGCACAGCGTGATCAGAAATCATAACCGGGAAGCAGATACACGTGAGTGCTCTTTTACTACATATTGGATGGTGTTTTTTCTATCATTTATGCCCCGTGTATAAAAAATGGCTTAGAAAAACACTATGACTGTAACAATCAAATCACGATTCCACCCTGTCAACTGAAGCTTCCATAGGTGCCTCTCACCAGCATTATTATTTTATGAATAACCTTTTTTGGCTCTTGTTTATAAGAATATTTCAACGTTCCATTGAACCTGGTTGACCTGAAACAATAATGGCAGCTGAGACTTGAATCACAGAAGTGTAACAATAAAGTGCATTCTCCGATACACAACAACAGGTTTCTCGCTATACTGAGCAGTTATCACAAAACATACACGCCATACTCTACAAAACACTGAACACTAATGTACACTACGTATGGAGCAATAAAGCAGTTTTTGGCTCTTTGAAATTAACAATAATGTTTGTAAATAATCAGTCTAAAGTCAGAAGGACGCGTGTGCACATGAATTAAAACGCTAAAAATCTTATATCTAGCTTCTTAAATTTAAATAAATGCCTGGTTTCAAATTATTGGAAACTAAAAAAAAAACAAAAAAACAAATGAAAGTATAGAAAAATGTCGTTAACCGGGTGTTGACTCAGGAAAAATAGTGTCCCGGTCAGTGTTTGTCACTGGATGTTTAACTAGTCAAAGACATTTTTGTTTTTGCATATAAACTAGCACATGGAAATCCGGAGTCCGCAGACGGCAAATCATTTACAAGTTATTTCTCGTTCTGTGTATTGGGATTGATGAGATGTCAAGGTCAAGCCTACTAGCAAGTTCGCGTTTCAGAGGAAGCATCGTTTTCATGCTTGGCACCTTCACATATATTCGGTTCTTTTACTGACATAATAATTACAACGACTCACAATATGGGACCTCATTAAAAACGGCTCGTTCTCGTCGCCAACTATTTCCACAAACCATAAGAGAAAACTGCGCACGGTGAACAAACAGACGCAAGTCTTATTTTCTAACTCCGGTAGCCAAAACGCCATGCAGTAAAATGCATAGAGAAAAGGGACTCCAAAACGCCCTAAAAATAAAAATATAATTTTGGGAACACGACCAGTTCATATAAACGCAATCCTAATTTCAAGCAGAGGTTTGTAATCTGGGAAGGCGATATTAATTTAATAAATAAATAAGCAGATCTATCAGGATACGAGACTTTGTACGCAAAATAAAATGATTCAATCTGACGGTTGGCATCGATTCAATAGAATAATGGACCTAATTAGGGCTCTATATGTCCCTGCAAAGTGCATTCCTATGTTTTTATAGGATAACCTTGCCAAGCAAATATATATATAGTTTGTGCAAAATCTTTGGATTTTCCTTTAGTGTAATTATGACCTTCAATTCTGCTATACCAGCAAAAGTGTCAGCGCTCGTCAGATGAATCAGTACAGAGATCAATGACTGAAAAAAAAAGAGAAGGAAAATGTCACACACAAAAGAGACTGATCTCATGCCTCTGTTACTGACGGAGGCGGATAAATATCACTGTTTGTACCTACTAGCCACACAAATGAAAACATGATTAATGCAAACAATAGAGGTGACTGGGGTAACACTTGATGAGCTTCCCCGTATAGCTGAATTGGTCTTATACATTAACGGACGCCACCGGCTGTCACTGTATTGGAATAAAAAAAAAATCTCTCAAAATCCAGTGACGTTCATAATATGAATCAACCACATACAGTAGATTTGCAATGACTACCGTGGAAGAGAAGGTTACCAAGTTAACCAAAGGTGTTGTCTCCTGCCATTAGAGTAGGGACTGAATTATCAACAAAGATCTCTTCGTCCCTCTGCGAAAGAAAGTTATCCTGGTTTATTAAGCTTTAGTTAATTTCTATGTGATTAGTAGAACCAGATTTTAGAGATTTCAACTATGCATGATACAGGGCCAGCTCAGACCTTCTTAGCGGGACTGTCCCTTTATACTGGATAGTGAAGCCAGGGAGTGGAATGTTCAGCTCTCCTATAAAAACCCATTTTTAATTATTTTTGTTACTTAAAAGATTTAATTAAGAAAAACATTTTCTGGATATAGGTCCTCAGGAAAGTTGATATCTACAACATTAGACAGCAAACCCCTTGCCTCTGTCTCTCCTTCCTCTCGGCAGCAGAAGACCTCTCTGACCAAAGACAACACGCGGGGCAGTTATTATCTTTTGTCGGGAATACATTTGTCAGGTAATTTCGCATTTTGCCGTGCTTGTAACGAAGCAGCACTTTGTCAGACATAACAGACGCGTTACATGATAATGAAGAACTGTCTCCTGATGTACGCGCGTAAAACGTTCACACAAAGCTAGTTAGATGTCTCCAAATTATATATTTCAAATGTCTGAGTTCTATTAATGTCAGCCCGGTATCCGCCAACACGTTGCCGGTTGACTCTAATGACCTAGTTATTTCATTGAATTATTAAAGATTTGGAGAATGCTGGAATAAAACTCTAGTCATTAATGAATGTATAGCTCGCTTGCCCCTAGGCAAAGGATTCATGGCACCATCAAAGCCCCTTATCCCCCAAGTCCAAAATCCCTTTAGTTTAATACAATGCAGAACTACGAATGCCAGTGGTGAACGTCCAGCAGAAATATCTACCATACTCTACATGTCGTGTAAAAATATGGCTACCCACAAATGTAGCAAGTAACAATTGGAAACATGTAGGGTTCTCGCCCTGGCGGGTGCATACGCTAATATGCAGGAGAGAAAAAAGCAGATTACATGACATATTTGGATGCGTCTCCTTATTAGAGGCAGAAAGGGTTTGTTAGGGTGAAGGACATTGTGGTGGGACTAGAACCCCTGAACCCCAAACGGAGTGGGAGAGGGCGAGACCTTGGGCAAATTTTGCGCCCTTGCCCAGGTATCAAACCCATTGATGCGGAAGTCTGGTAATCTAGAGTTTCTATATAGGACATACTTATACCGGGGAACTTTCTAACTCAGTTGACTATGAGAATTTTGACATGTTAACCCTTCGATAGCCCATCATGAAGGTTCCACAAATGTACTCACCAAACGGCTCTAAATCTGGTCCTCATGGAAACTTTGACTTGTCATTATTTAAAGTAACATTAAAACGAGTCACCTGTTTTCAAGCAGGGATATCAACCATATGCACACTAGTGGCAAAAGCACCGACTGGGAGTGTAGAATAGGAAGGATTCCGTTTCAGGCTGTGCGACCCTGAGAATCTGCCCCTTCACCCTGAGATCGGGTCAAAAACCCTGATTGCATGTACATATTAAACTCAAGAATCTTAAAATCTTAAGATGTACCATAAATAGAAAAAAAATCTAAAAATAGGAAACTGCATACAAATGTACAAATACTGTGTTTTCAGTAAAGTCCTTCCTACACAAACATAATTGCTCTAGCATTTTAATATAGAAACTTCTATCATATTAAATATTTCTCCCAAATCTCCTAATAAAATAAAAATAGTTAATAAAACGAGTTTTGGTAACAAAATCTACTTGAAATCAGATCCATGAATGGGAAAGGATGCTGGACATAAATATGCTTACCGTATTTTTCGCTCCATAAGACGCAGTTTTTTTCCTCCCAAAGTAGGATGAAAAATCAGCCGCGTCTTATGGAGCGAAGATGCAGGCAGGAGCGCTTCAACTCCTGTGTTGGAAGCGTTTGTCTCGGGTGCCGGCGCTTTACGCTGGGCGCCGGCATATGACGTCAGACGCCGGCGCTCAGCAGTGAAGCGCCGGCACCCGAGACAAACGCCTCACGCTTCCAACACAGGAGTTTAAGGTAAGTGACCGGGGCGGCGGCGAGATCCTGAGAAGGGGGGGTTAGGGAGTTAGAGGGGAGATACTGAGAAGGGGGGGTTAGGGAGTTAGAGGGGAGATTCTGAGAAGGGGGGTTAGGGAGGGAGGTCTTACTGTGTGTGTGTGTGTCT
>VKOC01005697.1:0-25982 GCA_009364415.1 Spea multiplicata | reverse complement strand
TGAAAGCCCCCCCGTATATCCGGTTTTAGGGAAAATTACGTAAAAAGCCCTTTATTATTCTGCTGAGGATTTATTTTGTGGTTTTAGCCATTCCTGGGGAATTTATAGAAATCCAGTCCTGCTATTCACGATGTCCGCTTCCCCTGCAGGAAGGTTTCATTAAAGCACTGAGGGACAGATGGAAAACGTGGAGCGGATTCTGGTGTCACTATGCAAAATTCCAACAATTCCCAGGAGTTTCACGGAAATAAAGCAATTTGGGGGCCATGACAATATTTAGATTTTCTGTTATGCCTGTTTTTATGACAGCTCATGACTGAAGGGGTTAATGCTGTGCGCCTGCTCGTTGTGTTTGAGGCAAAACGGAAACAGCTAACAAAATGACACAAAGTGCGATGACAAGTGTTTAAACTGTGGACAAAAGGAGAGGCAGGGAAACAGTCCAATCAGAGTGAGGGGAGAGGCAGGCTATGTGATGACATCATACAGCTGGGCACATATTCCCAGCGCCATGTACACTGTGTGTTCTGTGTAACGGTGTAAGAGCTCAAAAATCTGCACGGTAATAACATCATAACAGTGAATGCAATTGATGACATCACTGTGTCCTGTATACAAGATGGAAGTTTATTTCAAAGGAGGAGAAAAGTTACAACAAGAGAGCAGAATTTAACACTAGAGGATCAGAGACTGAGATGGAATGGAAGGAAGTTTTACTTTACTGAGAGGTATGTCTATCCCATGCATGTTTAATACCCTCACTGTATTACCCTCTCCCAGCAGAGGGGGTAGAGGGTAATACAGTGAGGGTATTAAACATGCATGGGATAGACATACGGCTCCTGAATCTAAGACGAGAACGATGAATGATTAAGGTTTGAGTCTTTACAGCAGGAAGAACAGGCGACTAGACGGGGGCCGACCTGCCGGCGGGTTATGGGTTTCAGGGATAGAAACAGGAATGACATCATGATCATGACATCATAAATATGAGCTCAGAAGCAGGCAGCAATGACATCATGATTTAGTAAGACAGGTGCAGCGAGGTGTGAATGGGAGGGCAGCGGATCCTGTATTAGAGCCGCCGTTATACTCCTTGTTATTATCGGCCTTTTCTATCGGTTCTTTATTTCTTGTTTTTGGCTTTTAAGCCCCCCGTAAATCCGTGGCGTGCATTATGGGGGATAACATGCGCATTGTTGTTACGCAGATCCCTTAATATCCCTCGACTGAGCGGCTCAGACAAGCCCACGGAGTGTGAAGATCCGGCCGCAGGAGGGTCAAGTGGCCAATTATTTCCGTGACCTGCCACTTCTCGGCTCCGTGTGGAAATTTGCAGCTCCTTTAACTCTTTGAATGCCATAGTGGTGAGCAATGCTGCTGGCACCTGAAGCCTAATTAGCTTTCCAGTAAAGCTTTGTCAGCAGGACTTCCACGGCTCTGCCGCTGGGGAAAAGGTCACGTCAGATGGCAAAGACTCTGCAGAGGGTGCAGGCGGGAGCGCTCATCCTCCGCGCCCGTGGTAGGGGCTCGCTGTGCTCTCCGTGGATGGTTGGCATGGACTGGAAGTACAGGGAGGTTACACCCCCTCTTTTGGGTCTCTTTCAACTCCTTGTCGGAGATCTGTTCGGCCCATTCTAGGAGACACCGGGGAGGAATTCCTGAGCTGACGGTTTTCAGCAGAGGCAGCGTCTAAAAAATCCCGGCGTGGCTTCCACTCTCTCTGACTATAGACAGGTGCAAGCTGGCCTTGGCCGTCCTGCTTTGACCGACGGCGCACGCTGGCCAACTTAGCAAAACTTCAGCCCAGGGATGGGAAAACCGAAATCGCATTATTTTCAATTAATGCCATTCATTTCCCAGTTACCCCGCCGCAGCTTGTGCTTGCGGCATGCGTCACGGGATGAAGCTTTGTGGCAACCAGGGTTTTGCCGCAGTTTTTATCTCATCTCTTTGATACATGGATCACTGCAGAAGTCCTAAGGACAGGTTTGGGTGATTTAAGGGTTAAAATCTCTAGGTAGTATTAAGAAAAATACTTTATACAGTTTTCTAATTTCTGCTCCATCATTTTTTTTCTCTAAATAAAAGCAAATCAAACATTATTATTAGTTATTGTTTTCTATAGCACCATCAGATTCTGTAGTGCTGTACAAAATATAATATACAGAAACAGGTAAGGAGGGCCCTGGGCACAGGAACTTACAATTTAGATATAATATCAAGAATTGTATATTTCTTATATTAAGGTTTAAAACAACAACAAGAAATCCAAAGCTTCCCTTTACTGACCTGCTTGTTGTGGGCGGGGAACAGAAAAAACAAAATGGCTGCCTCCATGCTGCCTCAGTTTTACGCTTTTATCTCGTTAGCTGTATGTCATCATCCAAAAAGCTAGCAGAAACAAAAAGTGCTTTTCCCCACTGCTTTTCCAGGAGGGTATAATCTTCATCTAATGGAATTTAATTCAGTGTTTGCCCTCGACCTTCCAGGGGTTAAAACATGTCAGCCTTGGGTGTCCGCAGCTTTTTCGTTCCGATCTTCGGCTCTGAGTGCCTCCCTGAGGCTTCCCGGCCCGGCTGAGACTCCAGGGAAATGTCAGCGCAGGAACCTGACAGGATTACCAGATTATTTTTCTAGAAGTTTCAGATTATTTTTTATATTTTTTTTGGTGATTGGCCAAATGCCAGGGGATCTGTTCAGCTTGCGTTATACAAGCAGGGCTTCCATAGGCCATGCCACTCGCCCGTAACAAGCTCCAGGATTGGGCAGCGGTGTCTGCTGCTTTGGTTTTTTTCAGGGTGGTGGTTACCAAGGGACAAGAAGGAGATTTCATTCAGAAATTGCTTCACCCTTTCATTGCCAAACTGGCAACAAATCGCAAAGGATCAGCAAAAGTGTAAGAACGACGCGTACCATTCTGCAGCCAATCAGAAACCAGTTAGGAGTGATCAGATCAGTACTATGCAGCCATCCAGACCCCTTGTGGCACCTCTGTCTTTGTCACCGATCCCCAATTTCCTGGGGGGCTTTGGACCCTTATGGCTGCCATAATCTTAATATTTAGGGTGTTTATATTTTCAGATTTTCCCTCTGAGCTGTAATTTTCCGCCCGAATCGCCACTAGCCGTGTATATATATATATGTGTGTGTAAATATTTCTTTCCCTGCGACACCGTCGTGTCATGACGTGGATTTCGATCATAATAAATGTTTCCCCGATCCGTATTGACGGCCGGGGCGAGTCATTGGCTAGTGCGTTCTGTCCTGTTGCTATGGGAACAGAAGCAGTCGGCATGGGAAATGGCCCAGATCAAGCATGGAGTCTTGCACCTCTGGTAATCACGGGGTTAATGCTGCACCAGTTAGGTAGCAATGCTTTGGTCAGCTTTCTGGGATCACAAGGGTTAATAGGAAGGTGTCACACGGGTGCTTGTGCCTGGGGCAGTAACTTGCACAAGTCAGTCCCGGGTGGCTCGGGCTGCTGACCGCGGCTCTTGTTTGCGCGCTGCTGCTGGATGAGACTTTGGACCCAGCGGAGCCAACTGTAACCGAGTCAGCAGAGCGCCGGCCGCCAGCCTCCTGCCCTCCACGGCCATGTTTGCTTTAACACCAGTGACCTTCGCCTTCAAAGATGAGCCACCAGCGGGAGCGTTACTGACGGGAAGCGGCCCGGATTCACTAAGTGCTGCCCCGGGCTCAAAGATTATCCACAATGACTCCTTTATAGAAAAAAGTGTTGTATTCCCGGCCCGGAGTATTAATCCAGTTTCTGTTACTGTACGCAGTGCCGGCAGGGGGGTCCGGCAGTAATGGCCGCTACTTAAGGTGTTGGGTATCCGCCAATCACGTGCCTGCATGGAAATAGTTAACTTTGGGAGGCTGAGAGGTAAATCCATCAGGAGCAGAATAAACAAGCAGGAGTCCCAATTAGTGGAGCTGTAAAGGGAACCATATGGCCGCCCCCCCCCCCCTGTGCTTTTAATTAAGTTACATCCACACGGGGATCTCTCCCATGTTAATGCATCCATGCTGTATAGATACTGGGGTAATTAGGGAGAGTCTGTCTGTATTGTCTCTTTATTACCTCTGGCCACCTCTCCCGGGAGGCCGGTGCCTGCAACCACAACTCTCTCTTTTACGATTTTGTCCATTCCCTGTGAAATCAGAACTTGCATAAAGTAAATTAATTAGTTAATCTCCAGCTCCGACCCCGTGTGTCTCCCACCATAATAACCCACTCTCCTGACTCCCAGCCGTCCAGTGAAGTACGTTTCTTTGAAGTTTGGGGAGTCCATGGTCAGATCGATAGAGACTCGAGAGACCTTATCTGATCAGCACCTCCCCGGCACGATCTGTTATACAAACCCTTTCAACAAAGAAACTCAGTGTTTTCTCTTCCTGGCCGTGGGAGAGGTTGGTCAAATATTTAAAAAGGTGCAAGGTCGGCCATTGGCCTCTTTAACCCACTCTCCCCACTTCCACTGACGCCCTCTCCCCACTTCCACCGACGCCCTCTGCCCCTCGCAGGAAAAATAAACACACAGAAAAATATGATTTCCATTCGGACCTCTGTGTATACATATAGAGGAGAGTGAGGGAGAGAGAACGAGAGCGGGGGGTGGGAGCGAGCGTGCGCAGGCACAGGGTTACTCTCTGTATATTTGTAGAGATTTGTATGATGCCGAGATTCTTCTTCATTTATTGCGCGCTAACATATTCTGTAGTGCTGTACAGTATGGGGGGTCTATGGCGGGTTTATATTGTGATATTGCTTAAGGTTCAAGCTGCAGTTCCACCGACTCTACTGAATGAAGGAACTGAATAAAGCTAACCCCGCCCACAAATAACCCTTTAATCGGGACAATTTTTTTTTGCTGGGAATGACTATTTGTCATGTGACACAGAAGCAGGAGGCGATAGGCTGTCGCTGTATAAGTTGAAATAGGGGAGCGGACGATGCGCTCGGGTTCCACGTCTGATCCCCTCTCTGGCCTAACGATCAGATCAAGCAGCTGACACGGCGATGCTTGGCCAGTGAAATGAAATCATGTCCTCCGGCGCCAGAACGAAGTGCGGCCGAGACACTTGTGCTTCCTGCGGGAGGTTACACAGGAAGTGCCAGATCGCTCCTTCAGGAAGTCATTGAAGACCTTCTGCCGCGATAATCGCATCTCCATTTCCTGCAGCGAGTCCTGTTTGGATGCTAAGAGGTTCTCTATCAGAGCAACTGATTCATGTCTCTAGATCCAAACTGAACTCTGTCTGACCAGTCCTGATAACGCAGTCACACCCCCTACATTACATACAGACCCGCCGCTGTCTGACCAGTCCTGATAACCAGTCACATCCCCTACATTACATACAGACCCGCCGCTGTCTGCAGTCCTGATAACGCAGTCACATCCCATACATTACATACAGACTGTTGAACCAGTCCTGATAACGCAGTCACATCCCATACGTTACATACAGACCCGCCGCTGTCTGACCAGTCCTGATAACGCAGTCACATCCCCTACATTACATACAGACCCGCCGCTGTCTGACCAGTCCTGTATGCCACGGTACGCGTCGCGCAGGGACAGGCAGTCTGACTGGCACCTCCATGAAGCATGAGATCAATCAGAAAACCAGCAGAAAGAACAGATAAAAATAGCTCCTTAATGGAGGCACCAAGACCCAGACAGAATACGGTGCCGGTACCAACTAACCCAGTGATGAGCCGAAGAGCTGGCACTTCACTCTGTTGTTTAATGAAGTTAGTAAGTGACGGGAAATCCGTCCCCTGTAACCCCCTATACCATGTCCATGCATGGGAGCCCGGAGCTTCCTAATGTTAATACGTTTTGGGTCATAATGAGCCCCGAAGCCCTGAGCAGGAGATAAACGGGACTGTCTGTGTCCGCAGCGGCAAGAAGAGCCTTTAACCCGAATTTCAGGATGAATATCCAGACACTAAGGGGGAGGGGGGTCACTATTCTGAGACTTCAGCCAAAATATGACACAATCTGGACGATTTAGGGATCTTTGGGGGGTTTGCAGTAAACCATTGGTTGTGGCTGCCGAGGGGTTTATTGGTCGGTGTTTAGATGGAGAGAGGGGAGTTTATTCTGTGAATATTTCAGTAAATGACGAGTTACTGCGTTTGGAACGTGGACGTGGCCTCTATACACGTGGCAGGTCTTTGTGAAATGGTGCTTTTTGGAGAGATTGCGATAAGATGTGTATAAGGTCCAGTATAATTCACACTGGTTCCCAGTCCCTTCTCCACCCCAATGCAGGAGTTAAGGCCCTCTCCCTGAGTCCCGGGGCAATAAATGTTTGACTCTTGGGGGAGTTCTGACTTTTTTTCTGTTTCTCTCTCTTGTGTCTTCAGTTGTCGCGGACGGCCCCCACAGCAGGAGCGGATCATAAACCCACAGAAGGTAAGGAGAGACCCTTCTCAGATATATATTTGATTTTTCTCTGGCGCTTTTGCCCGGGATGCAAGAATGTTTTTTTATTCTACAAGTTAAGAAAAAGGGTTAAAACACCTTCGCAGGCAGTTATTATGCTCTTTTGATGGCTGCACTATTAACCATTTGTGGGGGAGGGGTGCTGCCACCTAGAGATGGGCAACCAGGCGTCATGGCTGCCATCAAGTGCTTCTTTTGCCAGTTGCATGAGTGGGTGGGGCTACTAACTAAAAGTAAGCTAATAAGCCTATCAGGAAGCTCGGCAGCAGCTGCTGCTCTATATAGAGGGGTTAGCTTTGGTCAGAGGGGTTATAGTTTCATGGAGCCCTCTTTTGGAGCAAGTTGACCCTTTTGTGGTCAGCCCCCCCCTCTAGTTACCTCTGGGTACCTTTATACCCCGAGGCTGTCGTCGTGGGAGGTCACGGGAGGAAGGTATAAAAATGGAAGTTGTTTGTCAGCACTTTCCACCTCAGCAGATCACGTCTCGCGCCTCAGACCTTATCTGCTGACATTGAGACGCCGCGCAGGCCTGGAGGTGAGAGGCTCGAAGTCCTCCAAGCCATAATGGCGGGCTGCCTATGGGGTCACTCCGGCTAGGCCCGGAGTGACCCCATACCTCCCGCTTGCTGGTAGTTAATCAATAGCCCTAAAAGGGTTAAGGGAGCGGGTCATATGTGGTAAGAGCAGTCCAAGGGACAGGTTTTTTGGGGCCCGCGGGTTTTGTCTTCATGGCTCTCGGTGACAGCGAGCTCTGCAGACAAAGCGTCGGGTCGACGGCCTCCTGCCCGGGGGAAGTGAACTCAAGTGTCTTGTTAATCCGTATTATCGGGCGAGACGGATCCCGCTAATATCTGACAGAGAGACGGCAGGGATCACTCGTCTCATTGTGATCTTTCTCCCTGTTATTACGCAGCCTGCGGGCGGCTCACGTGGCCTCATTCCGGTTATTTTAAGCTGGTGAAACGTGGAGAACGTGCGGCTGGCGGTGGGCAGAGCCCCCTCCTCCCGAATGCATTGTCACGACTCAAACAAACGCAAATCCGCGTTACCCGCCGGGCCGACGTCACACCGGTGGGACGCCATCAGGGGGTGGCAAAGACGTTCACCATTTAACCCTTTCATTGGAAAGGCTATAGTATAGATAATGTCTTGCGGGGGCTCATGTCTACTAAGCTGTTCAGGGGAGGCAGAGAACCCCTGGTTACAGACCCCCCCCCCCCCGGGGCTCGGTGCTGTAACCTCCGGGGTATCCTGTATTTACACGCAAACAGCTGGCAGCCACACACTGATTCTACTCCTGGTGGGTGGAACGGCCACCCCGAGGCAGTGGTAGGGGGTATCCGAGGCTTGTGGGTGCTTCTGTTATCTAAATCAGACTGCGAGACCCCCGACCGGATCCTTACAGGCAGGAAAGTTATGGGGATTGTGTATGAAGGGCAGTCGCCATAGTAACTGGATTAACGTCCTGGGTATGAGTTTTGGGTTGAGATGGTGACACGAGAGCTCCAGGCTGACCTCCTTTGCCAGGTGTCGTGTTGAATTTGCCCTGGGCAGGTGGGCATCAGACTTTGACCCAAATTACACAGAGGCCAGTATAGGAGGAAAGGGAGTCTGCAGGCTGTGAGGCCGGTGCTGGCATAGAGGACGTGGTATAACGCTAATGGGGCAGCTGGGACACTGGGCCGTGCGTCCTGAGTGCATTTCCCCTGGCGAGGGGGGTGAATGTGGGGGCCATTGGGGTGGGGGAGGGCAGATTTCCAGCTGCTGCTCTGGTGGTCTCTGTTGGCCGTGAGGGGAGTCAGGTTTACAGCCCGCAAGTTAAAGGTGGGCTCCTTGCACATACCTCATCACCAGCACTGAAAGAGTTAAAAGCTGTCAGTGTCATGGCGATGCAACCCCTAGAATTGTCTAGTGAGAAAGGGGTTAATACCCATATATTACAGGAACGAGAGCCTGCCGTAAATACTGTAACAGAGGGACGGGGTCTCGATTTCACACCCTCTTTGTTTCAGGCGAAGCCATAATTACGTCCTGAGAAAAGGGGCCACGGGGCAAATCGATTGGCTTCGCAACAAGTGGCTGTCATCACGGAGGGATTCTGACAAGGGGCAGTTTAATAACACGGGGGGGGGGGTAAACCAGCCGCTGGACTGGGATTCTTCTAAGAGCCCCCAGTTACTGTCAGGAAGGCTGGTGGGATTTTAAGGGTTTTAACCGCTAATCCGCTGGCCGGCGGATGCCGTAACTGCGAGAGAATTTTTCCTGCTAATCCCAGCGCCATGTGGCCAGAAGTATTCGGACTGGGAGCCTTTGTCCGCCCGCCGAGAAATGCCGGTCTAATGAGCCCCCCGCGCATGGAAAGCGGATTGTGTTCTGAGAATTGTTGCGGCTCCCATTTTACCGGGGAAGGTTATTTTAAACCGCAGCATTTCAATGCTCAGGCCGGTCCCGCCGTTCTGTTCTCTTTTTTCACCCCGTCCTTTTTCGTGGCGTATCACTGAATGGGCTGATTCATCATTAACGATCAATAAAGTTGGATTAACGATCGGTATCCCCGGCGCTACGAGGAACGATCGATGAGTCGGTCTCCAATGTAATGGCCCTCGCTGGGTGGCCGTCCGTGGCTGCCCTAAGAGCAGGGATCGTATTAAACGCCTGCGCTTTCTGGTATATCTGTCACGGTATGACATGGTTAGGGATCGCCATCAAATTGCTCTGTATAGCCCTAGGCACCTGCCCTACGTTAGGGATCGTGTTAAATTGCCCCCTCACCCTATCTGCCCTGGACGAGGGGCCGTATTAAATTGCCCTTCTCTTTGTCTTCCGAGCGCAGTGGTGCCGTTCTTGAAGGTGTACGAGCGAAGCATCTGCCAGGTGCGGGAGAACATGGTGGACATCTACCAGGAGTACCCGGACGAGGTGGAATATATTTTTAAGCCGTCCTGCGTGCCCTTGATGCGGTGTTCAGGATGCTGCAACGACGAGAGTCTGGAGTGCGTGCCGACCGAGTGCCACAACGTCACCATGCAGGTAGGTGACCCGGGACGTGTGGAGCGGCCCCCCGGCCCAGCCAGATGCCCCCTCTGAAACGCGTCTTCCCAAGGAAGATCCCCTGTGCCGTAGCGCAGTGTTGTATACGGTCCCCGCGACCCGTCCGAGGGAAGTGGGGCGCGATCCGGGACGCGTGGAGACCTTGTTTGCCGATAGGACAGCCGTCTCCCATGTGACCTTTTCTGCCCTTTGGGTAAATATTGTGAGCTGAGGTTTTTCCAGATTCAATATTTACAAACCTTTGCAAATCATCCCGAATCCCAGTGGCCCTCGACACGGTACATAAGGGCGATTCTGTGGGGCCCCCGGAGGGGCCAGAGCCGCGGCACCGACCCAGACCGCGTTCCGTGTCACTAATGGTACATCTGCCAAATGACTCTCCCGGCATTAATACCTTCTGGTGGGGCGGAGGGGCCACGTCCCGGTCGGCCCCTAATGCCCATTTAGCTTGGTCTGACTCGCGCATGCAGGTGCATCTGCCCCCCTCCGTTTAGTTCATCGACCTAATTTAGGTTTGAGTGTTGGGTTCACCGGTGGCCCCTCCGGCACTCGACGGACTTTGTCGTTGCCGATCTGTCCGGAATAAAGTTCATCGGGTTTAGCTGGACGCGGGATTAACATTCCTCCAGGGGGCCGGGGGCCTGCGGTGATACCAAGAATTTAAAGGGCTGGTACCCCCTCATCCTCCGTTAAACAATGAAATATTTGGGTTGTTAAGGATTCCGTAGGACCCCGAAGCTTCTCTCTGCCGGGGGGGGTCTCCAGGGGATTGTGGGGGTCCCGTCTGCCGCGAGCCAGAAGCTGAAACAACTCTTTTTCCGTCTCTTTTTGTGTCCCGCAGATAATGAGAATCAAACCTCACATAAGCCAGCTCATCATCGAAATGAGCTTCCAGCAGCACAGTCAGTGTGAGTGCAGGTGAGAACATGCGCGGCGGCCGCTCCGTGGCTTCGCACGTCGCGTTCGTTGCATGCGCGGATTCGCCGGTTTCTAAAAGTATTTCTTTTCTCTTTTTCTTCCCCGCAGACCAAAGAAAGACGTAAAAAGCAAGCAGGAAAAGTAAGTGGCCGGATTTCTGACTCGTCCTGTTTTTAACCCTTTCCCTTATCCGTGTCCAACTCCCCTGTCAAACTATGTACTGGGATTCGATGCCTGCCTTTAACCCCGCGGGTGCCGTAGGGTTCTGATCCACTTCCAGGGCCCATCTGCAGTCACAGGGCCCAAAAAAACAAAACCCAATATTTGAAAGGTGGATTTTTTTTACATTTTGCCGTTTAGTTACCTTTATAATAGAAACAAAAAAGTCAAACTACCCCTCGCAGCTGCGGCCCTCGCTCCGGGTCAGTTGATAGGGGCCGTTACCCTGATGCAGGCGGCAGACAGTATGGGGGCTCCGGCTTTGAAGATCCTCCTTAGCGTGTAGAGCCACATACATAATACATGCCAGGAAAACCTGGTTATTTTGTTTAGAAGCCTTTGGAATGCGCAGGTCCCGCGTGTGAAGCTGGTCGGGTTTATACACACAGAGATCACGGCCCCATCCGGCCCCTGTCTAGTCTGTAAAGGCTGGAACCTTAATCAGTGGTTCTTAGATTCAGGAGCCGTATGTCTATCCCATGCATGTTTAATACCCTCACTGTATTATCCTCTACCACTTCTGCTGGGAGGCTGTTCCACTCATCTACCACCCTCTCAGTAAAGTAGATTCTTAGATTCAGGAGCCATATGCTTATGCCACGCATGTTCAAATTCCCTCACGGTATGAAATACGCGAAATAACGGCTTTCAGAAAGGAAGGGTCCCCCGGCTGGTGACCGCCTGTGGGGTCTGGCTGACCAAGCGGCTGTCTGTCTGTCTGATCTGGATGAGCTGGTGTTTGGTTGCAAGGGGGGGGGGGGCGTTTAACACGTGGGTCTGCAGCTCGTCTCGCCCTTTGCTTTGGTGGAGGTTTCGGGGTTAATTGTGGTTTTTGGGGAATGATTTGCGTGTCTAACCTGTGATCGGGGGAGGGGATGCGTGGCATTTCGTGGCTCCTCTGTGAATACGGATCATCCTCAGTTTTTTCGCATTATTTGCGGGAAAAGTTCTCTGCATTCATACGGATTTTATTAACCCGCGCTCTGCCGGTCGTCACTTAATTGTTTGGGTTTTTCTTTTGCACGTTTCCAGGTTTAACCCTTTCACTAAACTCCCGGGACTTTGGGGCCAATAATTAAATGAAGAAATTCACAATTTTTCTAATTTTATTGTAACAATAATTTGAGGGAGTCCCTGACTCTCGCCTTTCGTGCAACATGCAGAAAGCGTGTAATGTGTTTCGTGCTTTGGGGACACGCGTGGAGCACAGGCATGTCCGGATACGCCAGACAGAGCTGTACATGCGCGGGTTTAGGACGTTGTAAAAACGCAGGCTTTTTATATAAAGGGTTTCCTTCGATCTTGAAGCCCCTCCGTGGCCCCTACAAGCCGGTGACTACTTGTAGCTGCGCTCTCTGCCGAGGGGTATAATTAGGCCAGGGAGTGGAGGCCACGTGGGGCCGCGTTACCTGACATCACGGAGGCTTTTAGCGGAGCTCGTTACGACGTCATCGCTTAAAGCGGCTCTTGGTGCCGGGGCGCGCGGAGCGGACACTCCGAGTGTTTCTCCTGTAGTGGAATTTGGAGTGGAGGAGGAGGGTAGAGAAGGGGAGAGAGCAGCCCCGGGGGGACATGACGAGGGCGTTTTCCCAGACCCTGTTGGGACCTGTCAGCTGGCATCGCGGCAGAAAACATAACGATTCTCTCCTGCCGCGGCTTGCAGGGGACACCAGGAGCCAAAGAGTTAACCTCTTCAGATCTAGGGCCCCGCCATGTTACCCCTGGGGCTTCAGAGCCGGCTCCAATGGAATGTGCCGCACGGCCCTCAGTCGCCATATGCCGGCAGGGAAGAGGTTAATGAGTATAGTCAGACGTTTCACATTGTAAGTGAATAGGGGCCATGGGGGGTGGGGGGGTAGAGTCCCAGGCAGATCAGAGCTTTGGGGGTCAAGGTTAAAGCAATGGTGCCAGAGGGTGCGACCTGACGGAGCCCACCCAGGCAGCCTGTGTATGGATCCATATGGGGGGCTTGCTCGCCAACCCCCCCCCCCCCGTGGACAGGACCACAAGCTGGTGCAGACAAATCAGCACCACTGTTAATTAAGTTACCCCATTTAAATGCCCCCCAGTTGCACTTTTCATATAGCGGTGTCACCGTGAGATAGAAGGTCCCAGAATGCCTCGCAGCAGGAAGACGTTCCTATTAATATCGGGCCACGTGTGGGAAAGGTCACCTCTGCTGTCCACGGGCCTTCATTGCGTGGCTAATGTTACTGTTGCCACCTCCCCCTGTGCTGCGGTGACCGGCCCCAGGACACCCTGCGTCTTCTCTCTAATCCTGTCCGTACACAAAGAACCACCTTGCCCGCCTCTCTGGCACACAAAAGGTTAATTATCAGATGTCTCTGCAGTACGTCGCGCCGAGATAATCTGCCGGCTCCTCTGACCACACGGGCTTAACAGCCGCAGGGGCCAGTTCCGTGCAACCCCAAACAAAGTGCCCAAAATCTGCCCCGGCAGCCGAGTCATGCTTACGGCAGATTATATTATGTTTGTTGTTTATTTACCAGGCGGGTGAGAATCGGCCCCAAAGAACTCTCTCCCCTGTCTAACCTTTGTCCCTCAGGGTCCCAGGGGTGAACAGCGAAGGGTTGATAGGGGGATTAGCAGCGGCTGGTAATGCAGTGAAATTCAGAGCATGGGGGTCCGCTCCCGGGGCGCTTGGGTTACAGCGGGCGGCCGCATGGAATCCGTCTGCTGTCACCTCCTTAATGCCCCGAGCGGAGTATTACTGCGTCTGACAGGATGACAATAAGCATCCCTGCCCTTATCACGCTGCACAAGTGCCCTGACCCTCGGGGAGGTATAATATTTACCCCCTTAGGAGCCTTCTGCCTAGATCTGGAGCGATTGGAGCCGAGGGCTACCCCCCCAGGCGGTAAAAGAGTTAATTTTAACCCAAGTAACCTAAGACGACTTTGAAATAGTGCCACATTGCCACACAGAGGAGGGGTGCGTTGGCATGGAGCCTGCGCAATAAATTACGAGTGTTTACAGAAGGAGAGGTAAAGTTTACCCGCCGCCCAAAAAACAGCATTATGTTTCTCACCTGCCATTAAATCCCAGCGCCCCGTCCCACGGTACACTCACCCAAACCCTATCCCATTATATACTCCTCTGTACCATTATAGAATGGCCATCCCATAATAATTCCTCCTTCCTAGTATATACTCCCCTATTCCATTATAGAATCCCCCACACTCCATCCCATAATAGATTCTTCTACTATAGAGTCCACTACCCTATTATAGAATCCCCTACATTGCATCCCATAATTTCTCCATTGCATTAGATAGTCCCCCAATCCCTAACCCCGCCCCATTCCATTATAGATGTCTCCATCCCATTAGAAAACTCCCCGACCAGTAAAAGGATTATTCCATAATACGGAATCTGGATTTCCACCGGAACCTTCAGCTTTTTTTGCCCATTTCTTTTTTTTTACGGTCTAGATTTTTTGCCCCCCCCCCTTTCTGTCTCTCTGTCTCTCCCTCTTTTTTATTTTGTTTTCTTCCAGAAAAGCAAAGCGAGGAAAGGGCCTTAAAAGAAAGCGCAAGAAAATCCGGTACAAACCACAACGCTTGTACGTTTGTATCGTGTGCTCACTAAATTCGGGCACCCTCTCTCTGCCATTGTATCCCATCACCCATTAATTATTCACATTAATCCGCTTGTAGCATGTCAATCGGGGGGCCGTGTGATATGGGGGAGCCCGTCGGAGCTCATTGTGTAATTGGAGAACGTGTTGGTGGTGGCGGTGTGATGCGCGAAGCCTGTTTTAATGTCATCATGAGATTTCCAGTTCCATTGCCCCGTGCGGGCATTTAGTTGGTCTGGCTGGGCATTTAGTCGGTCTGGCTGGGCGTTTAGTCGGTCTGGCTGGGCATTTAGTTTGCTCCATCTGGTCCAAGCTTATCTCCCACCGGACACCACGAAGCCTTTTAGAGCCAGGGGAACGTCCAAAACTCGTGGCCAACAAATACCATCATTGACTCTACAGGCGAAGTTTTAAGCCCCAAAATAATTGTAATGAGATGATGGAAAGTCCACTCGCTACTCCACAAAGCGGTGGAACCAGGGCCGCTGGGACCTTCCAAGTCTGAAGATCTGGAGAAGATGTGAAATCTGAACTTTGTTGATCTAGAATCACGAAGACTTATTCACAATAGTTGGAAGATCTTCAGAAAACTTTGGAAGGCCCTTAACCTCCCCGTTTTTCAGTTAAATCTCATGATTACATTAGCTTTGGGCGGAAATCCTAAAATAAAGTGATCTGCCTTGTGACCGTCTTATTGGTGTTGGGTCTCTGTGCATTTGCGTTCATCTACATCACTGCTGGGTATGTGTATATTCAGACTGCAATGTATTCCTTCCCGTTGTTCGGGTCTAAGGGTTACCCACCATTAGACATTCAGGGGTCCTAATATTTATTTTTATATAAACCTCTGTAGTAGATCTGTTGATTTTTGAGTCCCTGTTGCTGGTTTCCAGTAGCCTGGGGGAAGACATTTTGCTGGCTCCGCTCACTTCCTGCTGTACCTCACAGCTACTTCCTACACGTAGGGAACGTTTAAAGCCCCCGATTATGTTATTTGGGGGCTCTGAAAGCCGCTTATATTTGTAAAGGTTACAGAAATTGGGCTTCCTCTAATCTTTTAATTGACCAATAATCTGTGGCCGCGTGTATTCCCTGTAAGGTGATTGGCTGCAGAGAATCCTTCACACCTTCTGAGATTAATAAAAACCTTTCTTTGGTAGAAGGAAAGAAGTCGGTAAATGTGAAGAAGGGATTTGAATGGCGCTTGATTGCTGCCGGCAGCGCGGGGGATGATTACGAGATGATTGTCAGTCCTTTTGTGATTCAAATAAGTCTAAGATTTGGGATTTCAATATCCTTTCTCCCCCCCTTCCTCCAAAAGCCAAGCGTGTAGCGTGTTCTGCGCCCGTATGGTGACATATGAAGGGGGATCCATCAAACATCGGACCTCAAAAGGGCCCCGGGAACGGTCATCACAAGAGACCTCGTCCCTAATTAACGAGCCGTCACTTAAAGCCAAAGCCGGCGCGCTCTCGCCCATCAGCGTCCTCACACAACCTAGCACTCTCTGAGCACTAACGCCACGGGGGGGGGGTCTGTGTTCCGGAAGTAAAGGGGGAGACCTAACGAGCCCGAGTCTATATCTGCCCCATTAAGAAGCCTTTACCAGGGCTGCTAACTAGATGTCCTGCTAGGCTTTGGCGGCAGCTCGTAAAGTGCCCCAAGGTCATTTACAATGTGTATGCAACCCCAGAGATAAACGCATGCGCGGCTTTATCTCGAGGAAGTCTCTGCAAGGCGTGTGAGAAAACCTCCATCACCCCGAATTATTTTAAGGGTGAAACTTCTGATTTCTGTTAAAAATACCCAGTTTATCTACCCTGGCCTAGCAGTTCCAATAAAAGTCTTTACATTATTCAGAAGATTTTCCAGGATATTTTCTTGAAACTCCCAAAAACAAAAATTTTCACCCAAAAGAATTTATTTTAGTGCTAACAAAATGTAGAAGCCGTACAATGTAAAAAGGTTTTTTTTCCCTTGCACTAGTCTTTTTTTGAGCAGGAAGACACAACAGGAAGTGAGGAGTGCGAACGATAATTGCTTCCCCCAGCTACCTGAAAATCACTCCCTACTTTATAGAAATCCATGCAGCTGATTCTTCTCTCAGCGTAGGGCAGCCTTCAGTTTTAATGAAATACATCATCGCTTAATTTTGGGTTTAACCCCTTCAATATCAGAAAAGCACCTTGTACATGGTTTGGCAGGCAGGAGTTATGTTGCTTTTTTGTCTTTTGTTCACCGTTTGCCATTTCCTCTTTATTTCTAATCCTAAAATTCTGCATTTGGAGGGCTTTTTCGTTTGGGAATGATTTTAAGCTCTTCTTTCTTCTCCTTGCAAGTACTTAATGCCTAGCTTCAAATTTTTAATTTTTATGAAAAAACGAAACCTAAATTATCTAAAAAAAATATTTTGGGTGGATCGTTTGGGCTCTTTAGAAACCGATGGGAGACCCCCACATCCCACCCAAACCTTTCACTTCTTTCCTGATAATAAATGAAAAATTAAGATTTCTGCTTAAAATACAAAACTTTGGTCTTTAATGTCAATCAATATATATATATTTTTTTAATTTTGCTCCTTCCAAATGCAGCGTTTTGCTTTCCGAATGCCATGTCCGCTTCACTTCGCCCTCTGTCATTGTCGTTTCTGAAAAAAGGGCAGATACGCTTGGTAACGTTAGCTTTTTGGGTTATAGATAAAATTTTTGTAGGTTGATAAAGAAAAACAATGCAAATTTTTAAATGCCGGGGCGGCCGCGAACCTGCTTTTATTATCATTTTTTTTATATATTTTATATATTATATATTCATTTATAAAACGTAGTGGTTTGTCCATATGACGAACGATGGGGAATCTATAAGCTGGTGGCCGCCATGTTTAATGGAGCGCCATTATGAGGCCACATTGTCCGAGGTAACCCTTCCAGCCAGGGTGGGCGTTCCTAATGCTGTTCGTCGTCGCCCTGGCTCGGTACGGGGAGAAAATGCTTGTATTGTTTCTGGAGTTATTGCATGTTGACATTTCTCTTGCTGAAGCTTCTGTAGCTTAGTTCTCTCTTTTTTTTCCTTTTGCTTTTTGCAGTCATTGTGAGCCTTGCACAGAGAGGAGAAAACACTTGTTTGTCCAAGACCCCCAGACCTGTAAATGTTCCTGTAAATACACAGACTCACGTTGCAAAACGAGGCAGCTTGAGTTAAACGAAAGGACTTGCAGGTTGGTTTCTCTCGGGCGCGGGAAATGCCCACATCCACATCTAGAGCCGCTTCTTCCTGCTGCCTTCTGCTCCAGACTCCCTCTTTATGTCGTAGGCTGAAACCCCCCCCCCATGGCTGTCGCTGTATTTCGGACCCTTCCTGTGTGGTCCCCCATTGGCTGTGATAAATACGATCTTTACGCACACAGAGCTCCTTTCCACCAATAAACCTCCCCGACGTTCACACGTCACGGGTTCAGCGGGAGCAGGCAGCGTCACAAATGGGTTCGCCCCAAATCAATGTCAGGGGCAACTTTTATAGGTTAGCTGTAGGCGGTTTATAGAGTTTAAGGCCCCCTGAGTCCATCTTACATGGGGTATAATGGGTTATGGTGAGGGACTGTTTAGTGCAGTTGAGGGAAGAGTCTTTCACACGGAGGGTTAAAGTAGGTTTCTTCAGGGTAGTTGAGGGTAGACTCCTTCACACGGAGGGTTATAGTAGGTTTGGTCGGGGTAGTTGAGGGTAGAGTCCTTCACACGGAGGGTTATAGTAGGTTTTGGTCGGGAGGTAGTTGAGGGTAGACTCCTTTCACACGGAGGGTTTTAGTTGGTTTGGTCGGGGCAGTGAGGTAGCAGTCCTTCACACGGAGGGTTTTAGTTGTTTGTCGGGGCAGTTGAGGGTAGAGTCCTTCACACGGAGGGTTATAGTAGGTTTGGTCGGGGCAGTTGAGGGTAGACAGAGTCCTCTACACTTGGGGTTTGAGAGGAAGCGTTAAAGTGTCTCCACAATCAGTGCAGTATGTTGTCTTTCAGTAGGAGAGACAAGAAGCCTAGAGCAGGACAACCCTATGGGCCCCCTCTTTCTGCTGACCTCGCTCACTAACGCGCTCTGCCACCTCTGTGCAGCAAAGTAAGTTACCCCCAACTAACACTCGCCCGACCCGACATCCCACTGCCGGCAGCTCTCCTGCCACCACCGTTAGTACTTTGTGATCCACCCCGTCTGATAGGTTGTCGAAGTCCTCTCTTTGTGATGTGGGGGGGGTGTCTCTGTGAGCCGGGGAGGGTGGGGAAGGTTCAACGCTGGATCCGAAGCCACGGAGGACGTTTTCTGAGCTGATCTTAAGACCAGCTCCAGATCGCTTCAACACCCCTTCCTAAATCTAATGTATCTGCGTTAACTACTGGGGGCCCAACTCAAGAACCTTTCCATAGCCCCTAATCCCAGATTATAGGACCTTCCACGTGGGCTCCAGCCGTCAGTGGCTGATCTTCTAAATCACCCGTTGCCCTTAATAAGTCCACTTAATAAATGTCATTCAGTCTACATTTACCACGTTTCTAAAAGTCCTCTGTCAGATGATTCCCAGTCTTGAAGTTTCTTCTGCGTTGATGACCACGTAGCATGTCCATCGTAGTAATGCCACGTGGAGCGAATTTAATTCTGGGCATAATTATGGGTGGGTTGGGGCTGGTTTTGTTTTTAATATTTTGTTCAAATCTCGAGACAATCTTCTTAAAACCCAACTTAAAGAAAGTAAATCTGTTCACTTTAAAAAAAATCATCTTAATTTTCTTGTTACTCCTGTTTTTTTTTCCTTAAACATTTTTTTTCTTTTTTTTCCTTCTCCCCAATTTTTCCCCCCTCCCCCCCGTTCAGATGTGAAAAGCCAAGACGGTGAAAAACGGAGAAAAGTCTCCCCGAGAGAGAGACGAGACGGAATCGAAATGAAGGAATACACGTAGCACAGCACTTTGATACCTAAGCATTCCGGAAGGAGGGAGAGAACGAAGCTACTAAACCATTCACTAAAACCATTTCTCCTTCTCATTATCAAATTCGATGCTGCTAAACCACCGAGAGCCAGAACAGCGGGGTCATATATATATATACATGTTTTTTTTTTTTGTATTTTTTTGGGGGGGATTCCTATAATTATATTATTATTATTATTATAAGTAAATATAGATATCTATATATATGTATATATCTATATGGGATTTTTTTTCCATATGTGTACTTGCTGGACTCTTTTGGCCAATCTTGAACTCTTTAGTAATAATGATAATTATTTTTGAAGCTGACATGTGGGGTTTAGCTGTTGAAAAGAGGCTAAACTCTAATAGTATTCACTTTTCTGCATGGATGTTTGGGTTGTTTTTTTTTTTATGTCACTATCTACGCTAAACCCGCATTTACAAGACGAAAAATAGCAAGTCAAAGGTCAAAGTAGCCCTGCTGAGAACGGCTGAATTCGATCCTCTCGGAAAACCCACCCCATGGGGCTTCTTTTGCGGTGCGACTGGAGAGAGAAGGTTATGGTGGAACCCGACGGCGCCATGTTTTTTGGCCCTGCTTAACATATCACGGAAAGAGAGCAGGGATGTCCATGCCTTGGTGTGTTCAAACATTTAGACTTTGGGTCTTTTGCAGCAACGAGCCCAAAGTCTTCTTCAAACCACACGAAAAAATAATGCTAAATCTACAAAACGAAAGAGGTTTCATTTATGTGACCTCTTGGCTCCATCATACCAGGCAGGTGCTGAGCCAGATCCAATCTCATCTCTGTGCTCTTACAACGTCCGGGATTTCAGAGGAAAAGATAAAGAGTGTGGACCAAATTCAACGCCACGTGGTACATGGAGATATCATTTCGAGACTGGTTTGCTTCCGGTGAGGGAGACCTCCGTCAAAGTGGAACTGTGTAAATTGAGTAACTGCTCACCCCCCATGAGGAAGACTCACTCATAATGAGTGGAATTGCTATAATATGAGTAAGACTCACTCAGTGAGTGAGCATTGTTTTCTGGATGACTTTTTTTTTGGATGAGTGAGGCTGCCTTCCAGGGATTTTGCTCTCAGACTCCACACTCGGAAGGGGTTTGTTTATTCCAATCACAGAACCAGGACTGGCTCAGCGTGTCTGAAAATCCAGCGCTACCCCTGGTCTCGTCAGAAACGCAAGAAAACAAAACACGGATGGAACGGAACGATGCGCGGAACGTAGCGAGTGATGAGTGCTAGAGCGGCAGAACCGGAGTCTTGGGACACGTTCACTGTACCCTTCTGCATGTGTGATGCGTGTATACAGATACACACACGTGTTGGGAATATACTGTCCCCGGGGTCAGCGCACCATGGCTTGGTCAGGTGGGGGGGGGTTGCGGCCGCGCATGCACCTGGGGCAGCCGATGTGTTTTAATTTATTGTTTTCTGTTGGAAAATATTGAGCTTTTATGTATTTGGTTCCCACGAGACACCTTGGAGGGAACCCCCGTGTAGGGATTGGGAATGGGATTACAGACCCCATTAGCGAGTCCTTCGGACACCTCGACTGTATCGGCATGTGACGTGAATCAGGGTCAAATCCAGGAAAGACGAGAGCTTCTGCAACACGTAGCTTTGGCAGACCTCTGCGGCAGTGAAAGGGTTATAGCATGGTGAATCTCCCCAATCTGCCCCGTTTCCCGTTAACGATTACCTTGTTAATTCGAATTGTCCCAGAATCTGTGACTAAATATTTCGGCTAATCCCAGAAAAACGTCCTAGAACCCAACCGGTTAATTCTCATTCACTACAGGCAAAGCTGCACATTGTTATCTGTAAACCAATTAGAGAACCACGTAGAACATGCGCAAGCCAACGAGTGCGAACAGTATATTGGATCCCGTATGTGTGTGTGTATATTCACATACGTGTGTGTGTATATGTATACAGAGATGCAGAAGCGTTGGATTTCTTATTTAATATCCCTTTTGTGCAGGAGGGCTCAGTGTTTCTATTTAAATTTCAGATTATTTATGAAAGAAATACATGGATTGTTCAATGTTTTTATCTCTTCTCTGCGTTGGTCTTTTAATTTCTTCATCTCCCTGCTGTCCTTTTCGAGAAGCGGGTGAGCTATTGGGTCTTGTGAGAGTGAATGGTTTCGCCGTTGGGTATGGAGCTCCAGACCAGCGCGTTTCGCTCTACACATCCAGAGCATTGAAACACCGCAGCCTCGCTAGCTCAAGCGAAACGCGCTGACCCTGTCGAAATCCTTAAGGCCCTCTCCCTCCCATCACCCTTTAGTAGCCCCAGGTTAGTCTGTGCGCGAGGTATGTTTATTAACCGGCAGGTGCACGTTCCTATGGGCCGTTTCCCCAACGTTGACATAACTCGAACCGATAAACTAGGCTAATAGTATTATTTATTTATTTATACTGCTTCGTAAATCTGATGCAATTAATTAGGGATGAAATGTGCAACGGGCAACAAAAAATAAAAATAAAATTAAGAAGCTCTCCCGTGATTGGGCGCCTTGCAGGCCAGAGACTTATCATTTCTGTGTTACCATTCATACCGGAGTGAACCCGCGTGGCGCCCTCTGCCTTCATTACACGCTGGACTAGCTCGTCCTAAGTATTTTGGGTTTCTTAAGGCTACGGCCGAGTCCTGCTTAAGGATAATGTACGATGAATCCTCAGACGCACTATATAGACGTGGGGGGCTTGGGATAATCTAAGCTATATGTACGCTTGAAACATATTAAAACCCCCGCCCCAGCGGGAGGCCCATACGGACCTCCAGCAAGAACCGGCCAAATATAATCATAATGGTGTCGTCTGCCTCTTGTAGTCTTTCCACTGGAGTGTGAAGATGACGCGTTTTGCTTCCTAAGGGTCCGTTTTAATTTTTTTGGGGGGTTAAGTCGTGTTCTTCCAACTTGTTTGATGCCTTGTATTAGAGTGGAAAAATGGTAATTTGCAGTATTAATGGTCTTAGTCTGTGGCCTCCAATGGAGGCTACTAAATTGTATTAACAGGCTATGAATCCAACTTCAGCTTCTATCAGAAGCAGAGAAGGAGGATGAGTGGTTCTTCTTGCCAGAAATGGAGAGTTTGGCTGTTCATCAAGGGGTCAGAGAACTTAAGCAACCACAAAATCACCCAATAATCACAGTTGTTTCTGTATTAATTGACCATTTGATGGTCTGGTTAGTCCCATCTCTTAAATTCTTATGATATTACCTGTCCACCCATTGTGGCATCCATCCCGCCATGATGACCACCCCAACATGATGTCCATCTAGCCATAACGTCCACCTTACCCTGATATCCATGCTTTCATAATGTCCACCTCACAGTGATGTCCATCCCACCATAATGTCCACCTCACAGTGATTTCCATTCCTCCATAATGTCCACCTTACAATGATGTCCAACCCGCCATGATGTCCACCTCACCATGATATCCATCCCGACATAATGTCCACCTCACTGTGATGTCCATCCTGCCATAATGTCCATCCCACCATCATGTCCACCTCACCGTGATGTCCTTTCTCCCATGTTTTGTCCAATGGAGAAACTTCCTTATAACGAGGGACCCCTGAGGTAACAGAAAATGACATCCATTTCACTATACATATCAATATAAAATCGCACCCATTTGTGTTAATTGGAACCAACAAATATGCCTCTGCTCTATTTTAGTGGAAATAAATGTCATTTTATCTTTTTAACAAACAGAAGATGTCTCAATATTATTAAAACCCAAGAGTTCATTGTTAAAAATTTGAAGAAAAACTGAGGAGAATCAGAGAGAAACGAGCTGTGTCCGCGTCGGTCTGTTTTTGGTTTTTTTTTGCGTTAGAGCTGCATACTGACGATTTTTACCACTATTTTACTAAAACTATATATAATAACCCTAAGAATATTAACCCCTGTCATGCCAGAGGGGCTTTGTAGAAGGTGCCTCTTGCAACTGAAAAAATGATATATGTATATTTGTGTTCAGTTCTTTTTTTTTATAAATAAAGTTTTAAAAAGACAAAAAAGTAACTATACGCTAACAAATCTTTCTCCTTTTTTTATGATTGTAATATTTGTTTCTTTTATTTATTGGTGCTATCATTTGTAATTTGTGCCGAAAAAAAACCCCAACTCATTAACTCACTTTTTCTTTCCAAAATTAATATTCTGTAGAAACCATATTTATTTTTTGAAAAGTATAAATATATAATTCAAAATGGCCTTGTTTGGTTTGTTTTTATTGAACACTCTTGAACTTTGTGTATATTTAAGCTCTTAAACATTTAATGGGGGTGACATTCTTTACACAGACAAAAATCCTGTAGTTTGTCACATTTTACCTCTTTTGTAATTTTTGGGGAAACTTTTAATTTGAAATACTCTATATAGGGGGGGGGGAATCTTTGATATGGAAACTGATAAAGCCCAAATGTTTCCAGATTTCTTTTCACTGTATGTGGGGGTCCGGCTTCGATGGTCACCGAGGGGTTCCATTGCATATACATTTCGCAATGAACTAATTCTTGCCAATACAGAGAACTTTTCTCTGCGCTCTTTGGAATTTAGTTTCAAAATCAAGTTTAACTGCAGGAATTCATTATTCCAGCGCCAGCTTCTGACATATATAAAACCAAAAAAAAACAGGAAAAATCTCTGGTAGGCGGCCATCTTGTTTTCTGGGAGTAAGGAGTCTTGGGTGCTCCTACTACATTCTGCTTTCTTTGGGGTGAAAGCTGTGTAAATTTGGCTGATAGATCCACTTTTTGCCAGACTTTTAATCTGTACTACAGCTGCCCCAAAATTTCCACCCCTTTACAGGCCATGGACGGCGATGGACAGACGTTTGCTCTGGAGACTGAGGTCCCCTCGGACCAGCTGTGGTTTATGTCCCATCTTCCATAAAAATAGACCTTATATTGATAGCGGGGTTGGCCACGTTTCAAACGTGAATGCTGGACCTCCCGTCGACGTCACTCTTGTGGACCGGCTGCCATCTTCCCCTCCGCTCGCGAAGACAGACTCTGTCTAGTGACATCGCATATGTTCTCGTGGGAAGCAGAATGACATCAGAGGAAAGATGGTGGCACTTAAAATCCAATCTACCTTATCAACACATTGTGCTTGACATCTCTGGACGACAACAACTAAGACATAAACTCCCAGCATTGCGAAATTTGTCTGGTTCTCCCCATCATCTATTTTGGTTTCTTTTCCTGGCGTCGGCTCTAATGTTACCTGTCAGTTTCTAGAGATTTGATATTTTTTTACCCCCTTGGTCCTCAAAATCATGTACCCAGTGAGTCTTGATAGGTCCTTCTGGCATCTAACGGGTTAAGTTCCCTTTGTAGAGTGCTGACCCCGCTGTATATAAAGTTTCACAACTAAACCCCCGAGATGTACCCGTGTTTACAGACACATAAACAGCATAATTTTCTCTTACATAACACGAAGCTTCTCACGGAAACGTGCGCCCAGAACATACACTCGATGTGTTTTTTCATGTTCTGAGCTCATATTCAACAAAAAAACTTGTTTTGTGCAAATACGAGACACCGAGACAAGGACTTTTGCATACAAAAAAAAAACATTTCAGGAAACGTCCCAGAAAGTTTAGAGAGGAGGTTTAGGTGAAGGCAGAGGTTGATTCAGGCTATATCTGCTTCACGAGTCAAATGGCTGAGCAAAAAGATTTGCGTCTGTACAAAGATTACATTTCAGGACGGGTGACTTAGTGACTTAGATTCACCCACTGATCGAGGAGAAGCAAAAACCCCACATTGAAAGAATTTCCAACCCTGTATATTCCTCATATTATATATTATATACTCTCCAGCCGTATAACTAATCCCGTCCTTATAACCCGTTATATCCTGTATATTCCTCATATTATATATTATATACTCTCCCCCCGTATAACTAATCCCGTCCTTATAACCCGTTATATATCCTGTATATTCCCCATATTAGGGTCGGTGGGGGTAATGGGGTAACACTTTGTGTGTTTGGGGGTGACTTTTGCTTGGTCTCTTGGCAGGAGAGATGTATTTCTTGTCCACGAGGACGCCCAGCGCTGCGGTGCCTGCTGGAGTTTTGTACAAGATAGTGGATCCTTCCAAGTAATGTATTAATGACATCCTCGTTAAGCGTGTAGAAGCTCTGATCTGCATGCGTGTGCCGTGTAATCCGTGATGCTTTGCTGTCGTTCCACCTATTCTGCTGAATCAAACCTTTTTTTTATGTAAACGCAGCATTAGAAACATTCCCAGTCCAGCTGAATGCCCAAATCCTTCCCAAAAAATAACTCTTTATATGTGTAACATTCTGACCTTTTCATTTTTTTCCAGGGGAATGGTTAATTGTCATGTGACCCAAAATAAGGGGTTGCTATAGAAACCTTGTAGAGTTCTTTGTTTTTTTACTATGAATAAACCTTCCTAGGAAAGAATTTAAATGACAAATTATTAGTACCCGGTGGCCCTAGGAGGGACCGGCCCTTAAGCGCGTCATTCATGAGCTTTGTCCTCACACTTTGCGTTATCTCTTTTACAGACGCGCTCCGCCTGGAAAGTGTCCTGTGACTCATCTCCCAGTCCCAGTGAAAGGAAAGCTCATATCTTTTTACCCGAGACAAAGTAAGCGCTAATCATCTCCGGGGCGTTACCGTAGTATCATAATACATAATCTTTACATTTTCTCAAATGGGGGGGCATTTAGAAGAAGAATAATGGGGTTTATTTCCCCCGTTTAATT
>VKOC01005696.1:0-31439 GCA_009364415.1 Spea multiplicata | reverse complement strand
CTGTACGGGACATGTAACATGCGGTAACGTGTATCTCTGTACGGGGCATGTTACATGCGGTAACGTGTATCTCTGTACGGGACATGTTACATATCTCTGTACGGGACATGTTACATATCTCTGTACGGGACATGCACAGAGCACATCTGCTGGTAGGTGGTGCTAGAACCGAATACTGGGACTTATAAGAGTATGAAGTGACATAAGACCGGAAGGAGCCGCCGGATTCCGCCGCTTCCAGCGCCCGCTGTGGGAAAGTTTCTGCCGTCTGCCCGGGGATAGCCGCTGCCGCTTGGGGGAGGCTGGGATTTGTACCGTCACAGCAGGTAAGTGTGCGGCCGGGGCGTACGGCGAGGGGCAGCCGGAGGGGCTTTCCTGTTGAAGGGACTGGAGACTCACATGGCTCTACGCGATGCACGTGGAGGCTCAGCACGGGGGTGACAGGAGAGGGCATTAACCCGAGAAACTGGGCAATTAGGGCAAAGGGGTGGCCTTGGGCTACTCAGGGAGGGGCCGATAAAGTCACCGGTGCAGCCAGACCCCGGAGCGTGTACCTCGCTGTCCGGTCATTTATTACCGGAGGAAGCCTTCCTGTACATGGCGGTCCGGCCCGCGGAGACGCTGCTCTCTTGTAAGGCAGGGAATTCGTTTAACTCTTTCAGTGCCATCTGTTGAACTATACATGCTGCACGGGACTATGTATGTCACCTAACCGGGGACTTCCTCTGGGAATGAAAAGGTTAAATGCTTGGCTTCCCCAGTTCCCTAAAACATTTATAAAAATATATATATAAATAAATACAAATATATAAATATTTATAAACAGTCTGAGAAAATGTTTATCATTTGTATCCTATATAAAAATAACACTTAATAAACATAAACAAAGCTACCTATACATTGCCAGCTCGTGATAATGATTAGTATTTTCCAGATACCCGGTGACATGATTGTCTTCTAAACTGTACTTTTTGCAGTCTGTTTAAATATCTTTTATGTGACAAAATACAGATTATTTGAAAATGGTAGATTACCGTATAAATATAATAAATATAATAATAATAATAATAATGTCAAATAATTGGCCATTTCACTATATGTTTGTGGCTGTTCTGTCTGATAGTGTTCATGTGCTTTTAGTGTTGGTGTCAGATCTGCATTATGCTTTATATATATGTATATACTTTTATCAGATCATTAAACACACTTTTTGTGAGCTGACCCTTGGACTCTTGAAATAATAATCCTTTAATAGCCCCTTGTGAAGATTCTATATAGGGACTCATCATATATGTTAACTAAAATGCACTAATACCGTCATCATGAGAACCTTGACTTGTGATTAATTAAAGACGCACTTAATTGAGTCACTTGCATTCAAGCAGGGAAATCAGCCATGACATATCGGTAACAAAAGCACCAAACAGCGTTATTTTTGATAACATATGTGTACATTTGGAACATGTCAGTTCCAGACTGTGTGCCCTCAAGAATCTGCCCCTTTACACTGAGACCCTAAGATTGAGGCAAAAACCCTGTGACCCGGGATCAGAAACAGAGAGTTTCCAGGTATGGCTATGTTGCTAATAAAATGTGAACATTCAAGGGAACTTGAGTTCATCTGTCGCTTTCCTCAATGCCACATTTTGCAAGATATATATATACACATATACACACACGTATAACAGTGTTTACAGATTTGTATAAGCAATATACGGCGTAGATTTATAATATGCACTTTTTATGTTCAGCGTGGGGGCAATGATCTTCCTGTTCTGCATGATTACTTCTTCCCATTAAATGAATATGGCCGGATTAGAAGGACTGAAAAGTGGAGGTTCTGAAGGGTATGATACGGCACCCGCTTGTTTCTCCCATTTGGAAGCAACAAAGAATATAATCTGATTTACTTCTTCGCTTCGAGATTAGAAAAAGGAACAATGTTAATGCCAGTCATGTTTTTGTGTGATTTGGGTACCGTATCTGCCGTGATGATAGGTAATATGTATGGATACTCAAGGCTTTGAAAGCTATTTGAGTGATGCTGTTGACTGCTTTTTAAAGGGTGCCTGTGTCGCCACAAGCTTGTATCTCAACACCAGGGCTTTGGTCCTCTGTTTGTTTTTTTACTGGAATTGCTAGGTTGCTGAAGCCTTAATTCCACCGCCTAGGTCTTGGAGCTGGTGTTTTAAGACAAAACCGTAGGTTTTATGTTGAGAGTTGGTGTGCACCATTCTCAATTGGAATAGTGAAATAAAGAGACGCTCAATTGCCATTAACCATTAATCACCATGTTGATTTTCAAATAGTCCACTGAAGGGTTCCATCATTTTTTTTTCTATTAACCAAATTCTCTAAATCAAATATTTTAACATCTGGGCATAATTCTTTCTTTTTTGTGGTAAAATAAGACCTAATTTGTAGTATAAACTATTGTATATGCACACTCCGCTACATGGGGTCAGGAAGAACACTTAATGACTGTTGGAAATGATATCAATGATGATTTTGAATGATGTGCAATATGAGACTAGACACTTTTTCGAAGCAGTTTGAAAATCAGTAATATATATATTTAGACTTTTTGAAAAATTATACTTCCTATGTATTTTTTATATTTTTTGTATTTTTGTAGTTAAATCATTTATACAGTTGTTAGATTAATGCCAGGATAGACAGGCATATCTTGTTTGTAATCAGTCTTAGAGAAGATGAATGAGAATTGGAAGAGGAGAAGTGGGTACTTATTAATCAGTTAATCTTTCTCCTGAAGACATTGACTTCTGTTGGTAAATATTTGCCTTTACTTAGTTTACATCATGTTTCAGTTTGTAATAGTGGCCAAAGACCAGTATTTTCCAGCGTTTCCAGGATTTCTCACCGTTGCAAACTATTTGATTTTATTCCGGTTTGTGCTCGGAATCCATCCCCTGCTTCTTACTGACGGCTGCTTTTTGATTGCTATATATGTATTTATTACTATTTATATTATTTGTTATTTCATATAGCACCATCAGATTCTGCAGCACTGTACAAAGGGTAGACACAAAATAACAATTAGTGACGTGTAGCACTGCGTAAATCGTGGGTGCTACATACATAAAATATAATAATTAACAGTGTTATGGTACCTAAACCGGTTATAAATTATATTTTCAGTGCACAACCCTTACTCTAGAGGTGACCGTTACATAATAATCAGATAAGGGACTGTCCCCTAAAAATGGGGATATCCTTCCACTACCGCTGTCCATGTGACGGTCCAGCTGGGATTTGTAGTCACGCTGCACACAGCATAGTATGGTAATTGTTTTAAATAATTAGCTTTTTTTCCCCTTTAAAAGCCTATTTCTCTTTAAATGCTCCCGCTCCCATTAATGAATTTGATGGTGTAGGGAAACCTGCAAGCAGTTGCGTAGATTTCTCCAGAAAATATAAACATGAGAGAAAGAGAAGAATGTGCATCTGCAGCTACAAGTTGAAAAGTTCATATTTGTGAAGGGGTTTCCAGTTCTGTGTCACACGGGGTGTGAAATATTATCTGGGTGAACAGACAAAAGTCTCTGGTTTTCCGGTTTCTCCATCTTTACCAGTTTTCCTCCACCGATAAACCTCATTCATTGCTACTGTGACTTAAAAAGCTATTTTTTGCGGGTGTAAAGTATAAGGTGTGTTCAGCCTTCAGACATTGCAGCCCTAGATATTGGATAAGCTGCTGATATCACATCCAATGCTGGAAATGGAAATTGGCAGGAGTAACCAAGTAGATCGAACATGTTACTTGGATGAGATGTTGGAAGGTCATGACACGTGATTGCTCAGCATAGTTTGCAACCTCACGTTATCCCTGGTATAATCCCTAAACGTAACAATCACTTTCTAGCACAATTAACTTCACTTAATGGGCATCTCCAGCGGTCGCATGTACTGCATATGGTAGCTGAGGTCCCTTTAAATTTCAGTGGTGTCTCCTTGTAAATGTATGGGGGTTCTACAGAATCCCCCCAAATGCATTTGCCCCTTTTCCACCCTCCCCTAGCCATTTTCTGTGCAGGAGATGTGTTCGGCGGAACAAAGCCCCAGTTATCTCCAGTGTTGGCACGGCACGCATGCACACTCTAATGTATTCCCTAGCAGCTGGCTTCTGGTTTGGACGCTGGCACGGTAGTTCAGTATTATTGCGCACTATGCTATACTAGCCCACGTGGCTCAAAAAAGTGTTTCAGGTGGTCAATAAACAAAATAGACTTGCCAAAAGGGAAATAGGTATTTTGTTATTTTTTTAATGTATACAATGTATATGATATGTATTCGTTGTTATGATATCCAGAATATTTGTGAAATGTATATTTTTAATTCTTCCGCTTATGAATAGAAGCCTGGTGATGTTGGCAGCCATTGGGAAAGTAAGTGAGCAGCGTTTCCAAGTGAAATTTAACTCGCCCATTATTACTTCCCTTTGCTCACGATATTAATATTGTTATGATTTATTATTCTTTATTGTTTTATATAGCAATTGGTATAAAACATAACCAGGTGACTTACAGAACTAACAGTTGAAGAGGGCCCGGCTCACAAAGCTTACAATCCCACAGCTGTGCTTTCCTAGTTGCTTTGGAATGCTGAATGAATACATTTTAATGAAGTAAATATTATTATTATTTATTGTTTTATATAGCGCCATCAAATTCCGTAGCGCTGTACAATGGGTAGACAGGACATAACAAGTAGTATGTAATATAACAATTTGACTAACAGAGACAACAGTTGAGGAGGGCCCGGCTCAAACGAGCTTACAGTCTAGAGGGAAATAAATAAATAATAATAAATAAAGCATTAATTTTATTACATTAACACGCTTTTTTAATTATTAGTTAATTTATTGCTGTACAAATTTAAAATTTGGTCATGAAATTGTGATGGAAATGTATGAACCCAGTTGTCAGAAAAGCCGTAGAAGAAGATGAAAAGACGCTTGCTGCACCTCTGCGGGTGTGTGAAGCTGCAGCGCGCAAGCACAGACATCCTGTACGCCTGACTAACTGGACTTATTTACCAAACCTGTGATGCCTGCATTGTAAGCGGCTGACTAATGTTTATTAAAGGAAAAGGTTTAAAAATCCCCAGTTGTTGCAGTTTGTCAATATGACAGTTTCTTGAGTAGGGACGATGGAGAGAGAGAAAAAGACAGACGTCCTGCATGGTACTGGCTATAGTGTTGTGTCTGTGATTTAAAAATAGTGTTATTACTGCTGTTCTTACTATGTACCGAAGCAGCTGAACTTGTGAAGTACAGCACATCCTAATAGTAAAAGCTTTTTTTTAATTTTAACTGCAGTCTGTGGCCACCACCAATGATTTACATTGCGGTTATAGTCATTAAAGCTATTGGACTCCATTTTTCTTCTGTTAAGCTATATGAGATGCCGCAATGTACAAAGGGCTAGTTGTGACTTCTGGAACGTCATCGCTGTTGATACATATGGGATTATTCAAAGGGTTACACATTTTTTCCAGACTCTTTAACATTTTTAGTTTCAGAAAGTTTATAAGGCGTGCACGAAATGTCCATTTGTGTCGTGTCTGTCCAGTTTGCATCCATCTTGCCTTGATACTGCCTAGTAGAGTCAGATTGATCGCTGTTGCCACTTGCCCCGTCTTTCCTGACTCATGCATGGTCCTTAGGTTCTATGTGCCGATACCAATCCTCCTTGTCTTGTTGAATGAAAGGTCATTCATTAGCTTAGTGGCTTCCTCAAGGCTTTCACCACGGCGGCGAGTCTCCCTGCTCTGCCACGGTGTGCGCCGCTTTACTGCTGAGCGCCGGAAACAACGTCATATTCCGGCGCTCAGCATTAGAAGCCGGTACCGAGACCGAGCTCGCAGAGGAGAGAGAGAGAGGGGCGCCGAGCGGGTACTGACAACTTGGTAAGCGAAAACCACTGCTTAAAAAAAAAAGGCGCTTGGGGCGGCAAAGTGCTGCCTCTTCCAAAGTGCCGCCTGGGGCAATTGCCCCACTCTGCTGCATGGTAGGGCCGGCCCTGAGGGCCCCACACCCGACGTTCCTCCTTTACCCTTACTTGGGACAGTCAGTTTGCCCTGTATGTCCTCACTGGTGGAAGTTTAAGATTAAGTTGATTTTGTCCCCCATGCAGAGAAAACCAAAGTGCTTGTATTAGCCATTGTGGTAATAAATAGGAAAAAAAGCATATCACATGCTGATATTGTAAAATAGCCTATGTATGCTTGAATTTCTCAAATACATTTTGGACCCCCAGTAGAAGTTTTTCCATGGCACTGTTCATATGGGGTGATGTGAAAAATAACGATTAAACAAATACACTTTTCAGTAGATTTGTCCTCTAGTGTCAACTGTATATCTGGGGTAAACAGAAGCCCTGCAGGGAGTCTTTTCTGTGCACACGAAAACATCATAAAATACAGTGGAAGTGTAGGATTGTGACCATTTAGACTATTATTTAAAACACAAAATTACTTTAATGACACAGGTAACTTGTTGCTGTGGGCAGAATTGACCCCATTAGCTGAGGTCCTTGGCATTTTAACATTCCTATTACCGTAATTTAGCAAAAGTTCTGCTGCCTGCGAAAAAATTTAAACAAATGTGAAACTTGAACATAATGGAGGTTCCAGGCTAGGATGACCACCTCTGGATTACTATAACTGTTGCAGAGGTGTCTATGTGTTTCCACAGAGGTTTTTATGTGCTCATAGTTAACCCACATTTAGGACCGCACATGATTTTATTTAAGATAGCAAGCAAAGCTGGACATACATAGATTTATTTAGAAGAATAGAAAAATAATCAGTTGGTGCTGGGAACCGCTCCTGCAGTAGGGTATCCATTCTCTGGGGAGAACCCAAGGAAAGAAGCAGGATAGGGTTTGTAGGACGCCACTTACCAAAACAAACTGAAGAGTATCGACATGTATAGTTGGAAAGCAAGAAGAGAGAAAGAGGTTAGATGGTAGATGTGATAGAAACGCTAAGATACAGAAAGGGATAATGCAGATCACATGAGGGTGCAATGTTTAAACTAAAGGAAAAATCTTGGCTAGAAAACAAAACTAGGCTATAACATGTGGACATAGACATAGGGTCATCTTGAATATAAAACAAATAATTCAATTTAGAATTTGGGGTCTTACAGCAGGTAGGAATATAGACGGACCAGCCTGACAATTTCTTATAAAATTTTTCTGAGCAAACATTACATAAAATTAGTTACAAACCCCCCCAAAGATCTGACGAACATATTAATTAGGCACTAACAGAAGTAGCGAATTTGGCAAATGTAATTTCACTATATAGGGTAACCGCGTGCTACAGCCCGTATCGCTATAAATGTGATGTGGAAATGGGAAATAAGTTTACTTGTTCACTGCAAATCCACCAAGAAATGAAGACAAAAAAAGGTGACTTATGCAGGAAAGTAAGCAGGGTATGTGTCTCTGGGCCTTAGCAGGAACCTATAAAGTTATGCTATTGCCAGAATGGTTAGGATTCATTTTTTTAAGCAAAAAATAATTATGCAAGTCAGCTACTTAGCTCAGCTTAGTTACTGTAACTTTTTGTAAACAGGATGAAATTATATTAGGGGATAAATAGCTTCTCATGTCTTCCCGTATCTAGACTGTAAGCTCATTTCCCAATATATCTACATTTCTAAGTTCCACAACTGCTTGTATACGTATTAAGGGGTTTCTAATGAAAATTTGAAAAAAATACTGTAAATCATGTTTAGGGTAAAAATCATTTATTTATGTCTATCCGACGTGTGCAAAAAAAGTACAAATCCACCATGAATAACCCCTTTTTGAGTTCTAAGTGTTAATGCACTGTTAATGTTAATATAGCAGATGTCTGTCCATACTGTAAGTGATGTATACACTGTAAGGTGGTGAATGTAATGCTTTCTTCCCACTCACACATATGAAAGGTTTTCACACTGAATGGTGGACAGACCTGCAAAACACAAAGGCCTTTCTTGCTAAATAAGGAGGCTTGGCAGGTATCTGTGTTTACTCAGACGTGCCAGATAATACGGGGTGGCTGTGTTACTGGCAAAGCCGTGCTTGCTTTATTTAAAAGAAAAAAAAGCAGGTTTTACTTCTATAGCTTTTACAACACATACTTTAATCTTAACATTTGATAAAAGTGCTTAACCTACTTGTTCTTCTGACAGATTGTTCTAGGGATTAAGTTAACTGTTATCATTGGAATGTATACTTTAAGGAAGTCTATGGATGTGTTCAGTAGGATGAGCCTCAAAGGCTGCTGGCATGTTCTTATAAATATGACTAAAAAAGGGAGTCTGAGACAAAGGGGATCTAAATGATGTGCCTCCTCCTCCTGATCTCACTCTGTCCTCTTATTTATGGAAGTTACTTTCTCGGATATAATGAATTGTTTAAAAGCAGCAAGGTGATACACTTTTTTAAAGAACAAATACCGTGGTACTTGCGTGTGTGTATACCACACCATAGTGTGTTACTTTAAATGTGTGGTCTGTTTAAGGTTTAATCACATAAAATCAACACAAACCTTTAAAAAGTGTTTTCTATAAATAATAATAATTCTGGCATCCATTAAGGTATTTGTTAGCATAACAAATATAATTAACTAACCAGATAATGTGATCACACTTTGATCATCTTCCATGCCAGCATCTAGTTATCACAGGGGGCACACACGAGCAATTGCTACTACCCCAAGGACTAGCTGGGAACGATCCAGGTCTGATCTGGAGTCTCTGGGCAGGGGAGTGGTGTTTGGCCATGCTAATCTCTGCCCACTTCCCTCCCACTTCCCTCCCACTCTCCACCCACTCTCCACCCTCTTAACGCTATCTTGGGCTAGCCCTGCCCATAAGCGCATCTAGCCCCACCCCCACAAAGCTAGTCCCCATGATGAGGGCGCTCCAGTGACACACAAAAATGTATTGCTATATTAATAGTAGATGGTGTCAATAAAGGCTGTCCATATTTGTTTCCCGACGCACTCTTACCCACAGGCTTTAACAAGTAGTTTCATGGTCCTATTTCTGCTAACTCACTTGGTCATAAAAGCATGTTGCCTTCTTCATTGTGTATGTGAACCCAAGCCAGTATATGAGCACTTGGAACTCACCCCAGCACATCGGATAGAACTCTAGCAGGGTCATATGTCTAGAGTTTCCATTTGATAGCATAAACTTCTCATCATATCATAACTTATTTTAATGAAGTTGAGCTTCCCTGCAGCTTGGCTTAGTAGCCACCTGCTGGTGCTTCTGACCTTGTGCCTTCATCTTAGGGAACTCAGTAACAGTTAGTGTTAGGACAGCTTATGTGTGGCAACATCAGCCTATAGGGTTGGTGGCCAGAACATGGTGCTTAGCTTGTAGAATCTAAACTGAGTTTGGGACGTGGACAAAAATTGAATGGACACATTTCCAATTCCCCTTTCAGGTAGAGTATCTTTTGCTTGATGAGAATCATATATTTTTTGGTGTTTAAAGGGACACTCCAGACATCATATGTACTTTCATGATAGTGGTGTCCCCTTTACCTTTTCATTTAGTCTCCCTTGCAGATGCATTGAGTGACTCTACAGAACCCTCTCTCCACGCATTTTCACCTCTTCCCTGTCCCCTGGCTCCTTGGCTTGCAGGAGATCAGCGGTATACTTGCTACCAGTGGTGACTTCCTAATGGTCTAATGAGACCCCCCATACACATACACAGAAGGCTTTCTCATTAATTTCAATGGGAATGCTTTCCTGCCACTGATTGGTTGATTGGCAATGATGAGGGGCGCCTAAACACTTAAGGCTGGCTGCTATATATATATATATATATCTCTTCTGTTTTGTAACGGACGAGGACTGGAGACTTAGACGCAGTCCACAAAGGGGGGGGGCAGGTCACGTTTTGCTAGCCCTGTGTCTAGAAATCTCTGCTCAGCAGACGTTACAAATCCAGAGGATAAGCCATATATTAACAGGTTAAATCTGCTTTCTTAAATACTTTTGCAGGTCAGATCAGGTCAGCGTGAAGAGAACCAAATGATCCTTGAGTCTGAATGGAATTAGACTGAGCTAAAGAGCTGAACAATACCATCATATACAGGAAAGACTTAATCAACGTGATATCAAACAGCACAATAAATGCTCTGAATGGAATTATACCTTTAATGGCAACATGTAACTTCTCATCATTTATTTTCACTACCGTTTACGAGACGACTTGTGCAGATAATGGCTTTATAATTGTGTTTAATGCGCCGGTCTTGTTATAGATAGAAATGCTTTGATGTGTATGGGGGGGTTTTTTTGTGTGCAAATTCAACATTCCTGTGATGTACTCCTGGCATAATAGCTTGTAAATGTGGATTCTGAAAAGTACGCAAAACCGCATAATCTCCTAACCAAGTGGAAAATTATCTAGCAATTACAAATTATTGGCTGAAAACTGTATAATTAAATCTCATATACTATTTAAACTACTGTACATACAATATCTTTATAGACGTTTACCTGTAATTAATGTTATTTAAACACACAGTACATGCATATACACTGTATATATGTACTCATATAGAAAAATGACCTCCCTGAAGACTATAAGTGAAATTTGTATTATGCAAAGTCAGCCACATGGGAAGAAATCCTAGATCTCTCACTTGCGCGTGCATGCTGGTTATTTGCGCATTAAAATAAGAGATAATTTTTTTAGTGTTTACCAGATCGTTAGCTGTGTTGTATTCAAATCTCTAATTTGCCTGTGCAGTTGTTAGCCATTACATTAATTAAAAGTTAATGCCAAGACGCTTTTACCAGAATAGCTTGAAAACTGCTACTATTTTCAGCATTTTGGAATGGTCCTGCAATTTTAATGTATTTTAATCAAACTGAACAATTGAACTTTGGGACTTACTATTGAACACATACAACTCTTACCTATCATACATAAATAGATTATGTATGTAAAGCGTAAAGCTTATTATTATTATTATTATTATTATCATTAGTCATATTATTTTTTTCATATAGTGCCAATAATTTATGCAGCATTTCTTGCAGTCCATACCTTCGAAGGGTATGACAAAACTAGAACTGACAGACTAACACAAACAGTACATTACAATACATTATGTTTACAATCTAGAAGGAATAGGGTAGAAAACAATAAGGTTTGGAGAAAGACAGAGAGAGAGTGCTATAGATGGTTATGGGAGTTTTATTAGTGGGCAATGAGCTCAAGATGCAAAAATTGTATGAAAAATATTGAACTCAAATCTGTGTGAGTTGAACAATTGAACTAACCAGATATGTACAACCCCTCCAGATGTGGGTGTATCAGTTGGGATGAGATAGGCTACGGGTAGGTAAGTGTCTTCTATATCGTGTCCATGTGGACATTAACTGTGAAAAACAAAATACAGTATAGCGTAATTTAGTTAGCGTATCTGCATCCAATGTACATCTCTTAAAATATGGGATTCCTTAGAGATCTATGATAGCACTACATGGGAAGGGAACCGAAGATTACTTTACAGGAAGCCTTTACAGTGTAACCTGTTACTACTGTTAGTAGAATTCCCCCAACCCAGGTAAAGGATACATATAGTCCTTAGTTCTACGATTAATTTAAAAGCAGAAGCATTAGCTTTGGGATTAATGGCCTTCAAGGGTCCTAAACAGATATTATTTACAGCTGAAAACAGTCAGAGTTACCATTTCTGAGAAGGTAAATGAAAGATCTCAGCTGTCAGCATGGGTTCCAGTGTTTGGCCTCTCTGCTATGTATCATCAAACTGTTCTTTAAATGCTGTTGTTTAATTGTTTTATATTTAACTATACCATTGATTATTACAGTGTTGTATTCATTTTCACTGATTTGGTTCTGCATTTTCACTCTTGGATTATATTAATAGCTCTTGCTCCAGATAATTTATTGCGTTACCAAACAAGTAGTTCTTTAGCTGAGCTACACCTCTAGTGATTTCATGGAAATGTTCAGCTGAATGTGGACAATGGAATTTCAGAGATATTTGTTGGTTGTCTTGGATAAGGTATTGTCAGCTGCTGTATGGAGACCACTGATGGCCGCCAGTGGGACATAAGTATCTTAAAGGGACGGTTCAAATTTTGAGTGCATACTTAACTTCTATCAATTCAATCAAATTCAATATTAGAAAAGGGGGCTTTGTTCTCATTTTCTCCTTCCCTGGCTGTAAACTTGTGAGGAAGGAGGCATACTTTACTAAGCTTCCAGCGCATGTGCTGTAGAACATACTAACAAATATGCATTTGAATTAAATGGGGACTGGAGAGGTAATTTAAAGAATCCCCTACTCAGCTTTTGTATATGGTCATCACTGGGCAGAATTGTGTTGGCTTCTTGCTTACTGCAATACGCTACCATTTTTAATCATTCTTCAACCACTTTTGAGAAAAGCCCATCCATCCTTCTGTTTTTGCTATTGAGGGTGTATGGAGACCACTACATTTTCCAGGACATCTAGAAATTAAATTAATTCCTGAAAAGAATATGAAGTATTAGCGAAATATATACCAATGCGTTGGTGTTAAGGTCATATTAGGTACATTTAATTACAGGGTGCCATGATACCTCTGAACTTCTTTGTTGGGAATTAGCTCGGCTCTCCAAGGACTTCCAATTCGCAGTGCAGCAGAAAAGAGTTTTTACTTGCTAAACGTCCGCAGTTGGTCGGAAAATGCAACAATAATTTCTTTCTATTATTTTTTCTATTATTATTAACTACTGCCGGTGAATATGTCTATTGTAGATACTACGGGTCGAGTTGAAAAGGTACATCAGAAATGTTAAAAATAAATGTAATTAATTCATTAAAAAGCACACTTTATTTAGGATTTTAGGTGTCAGATCCACTTTTATTGTCACATTTTTGAAAAGTGCAGGTTAGTTAATGCAGGTTAGTTTATGGTAACAAGTATGGTATAGTTATCCGTTTTAAATGTAGAATCCATTCTTGGAAGTTTGCTTTCACATGCAAGAGAAATATTGTTCCCTGCTTCATTGTGTAAACTAAAAAAACCTCTAAGGGCTTCTTTGGAAAGGCACTTGGTGTTAAAAACAGATTCTCAAGTATGACCACATTAATGCTTGCCGAACACAAACAGGTTTTCCAGTTTACAAAGCTAATGTGCTAGAAGGTTCATTTGCTTGCGCTATACTGTGGAATGATCACTACACGAGGCGATGGCATGCCTCGGATTCCAGAACAGCTATGCAAGCTGACAGTTGAAAGTGTGCTTTCTCTTCGTCAGTGCTTAACTATAGAAGACCTGCTGGCCAAACCAGGTTCTTGTATGAAGGCTTTTATGGTAGGGGAACATTTTCGTAATTTTGCAGTGACATGACAAGTGAAGGTAAAGCAAACAAGCACTTTACTGGCGAGGAAACTATGCAGCCCATCTAGAAACCTATTTTTGGGAGCAATTTAACCGTGAGTTTTTATCTATTTCTCGTAGCTCTTTGAGCTTTGGAATGCTGGGTCACTGGTTCTCGAATGTTTTTGTTCTGGTACTTTTTGGTGGAACTGTGAATATATTACATCATATTACAATATTATTGTATAAAAAAACTCTATGTGAGCAGCAATGATGCATTTAAGACCATCACTTCTGGATTTCTGCTGTTTTCTGAATTAACTAAATTCCCTCTACTTTTTTTCTCTACTATTTTTCTGGGCCCTATTTTGAGATTTGTTATACATTATTTATTTAATCATCTAAATGACTGATATTACACAATTTCTGTTAAATATTGTACATTGGCTTTTAATTATTCTAACCTAATTTTTTGTATTCACATTTATTTTTTCTTTGCAGATTTTTAAGAGTTACTCTTTGTCATTATGAGATGTCGTCCCTAACCGCTTCGTTTGTGCAAATTAAATTCAATGACCTTCAGTTCTATGAAAGCTGTGGTGGCGGAAGTTTTGGGAGTGTTTACAGAGCCCAATGGCTGTCACAAGAAAAGGAGGTGGCTGTGAAAAAGCTTCTCAAAATAGAAAAAGAGGTAGGAATGTTTTCCTATTTTTAGATAATGTATTCTGATTAGAAGATTACTTTCTCTTTTTGGTTTAAGGACTCTGGAAATGCCCTACAAGCCATTGATCTGTTTGTAATGATGAGACATATCCTACTGGCCAGATTCCATAATCATACTCTTTCAATAAATGTTGTGATGTTTGTTACCAATCCATTTTGCATTATCACTAATGTATGTACCTTTATGGTGGATCTTTCTAAAAATCTTAGATCTTTAGTGAGCCTATACTCTTGGAAACCTAAAAGTTTGGTTTAGTGTAAGTTCCTCACCATTAGATCAAGCACCTTCCAGTCTCCACAAGTTGAGTCTCCATTGACTCCAAGAAGTTTACAGGAAAAGAGACTCAACAAGGGGTTTGTATATTTTGTCATAAATCAATCAGCACTGAGTGATTTGAGACTTGGGGATGGCAACTAAATATCACCTACACTAGTGACCTCCAGCTCTGCTCTTCAGTCTTCCGTGGCTCGCTACTTCTGACAACGTAATTTTTAAAGTTTACAAAATATTTCTTGGAGAATTTCTCTGAAAACAACATAATCAGCATTTTTTTTAGCCAGACTAGAACATATGAACATTTCCCCCCTCATTAACGTTTATTATGTATCCACAACTTTTGTTTTGTGTTCTTTTATTCCTCTTGCTGATCTGTGACAAAGTTATATGACAGCCTTCTTTTCCATGTTGTAATTAATGTCTTTGTGGGGCTTTCATTTGCTTTGTTTTTCTTTGTTTTGCTGAGCAGCTTCATAATAATCTGTGTCATGCAGAAACAGCTGCCCATCACATTTTGATGAGGATATGTCTACAGTATATTTAGGACACTGATTCCAAAATATTTTTAATGCTTTCTAAAAAGCAGGGTAATTTGTCCACAGAAGTGCACATGGGGAAATCAATATTTGTTTTGCAGGTAAATGCTTAATCTGAAATGACCCACTTTTAAAGTCAAAATCAAACAAAGAAGTTTTGTTCTACCTGGGCTCTATTTCCCATTACCCGGTGTAAATCTTTCCCTAGAGGCTTCTTAGAGTTTTAGGACGTGTGGCTGCCAGCTGCCACATCAACACGTGAAGTGGAAAAAAGGTTTTCTGTGTATCTATAGCCCAGCACAACTAATTTTGCACAGTGATATTACTGTTTAAAGTGAACCTGTCGTCCGAAAAATATGACCCATGTTTAGAAAGAGAACAATGTTTGCCAATTCTTAGTTATAAATGTAAAGCGATCATAGTGGAAACCAGTTGCTTAATCGTGCCTATTCAGTTAACCTTGTACCACACAGCAGATCTTTATGAACTTGGCTTTTTGCTTTCTAATACTTTTTTCAATGTCACTGAATGTGTTGAGGGTATGCGTGTGTGTCTGTGTGTGTGTGTGTGTGCACCGCTCTGTGCTCATTGTGTGCCAAAATTAATTTCAACTGTGGATGCACATGCACCAACATCGTTACCTATGCAACCTAAAAACATCACTCTTGTCTAAAGGCTTAGAAGTAACACAAAGAAAACATAATACCGGTACTAAATACTAAGCTTAAATGTTCTAGTACAGTGGCTAATATATGCCATACATATAGAATTAAATTAAAATTAAAGCTACTAGGAAGAGAGGGGAGTGTAAATCTAGAATGCTAGCATGAAGTTTGTGATGTAATTATGCTGAATAATTGTTGGCTTATTGACTACATACATCTGCATCTACGTATACATACATGTACGTTTTACTTGCTTAGCAGAGTTAGCTTAGAAGAGTTAGCTTTTCTAATTGGTCTGGGAACCAGCGGCGAACCAGCATGGGCTCACTTTGTGTGATTTGTCATCAGGTGCGGATCGATAGCCTGATCTTTTGAGGGGCACACACACTATCACACCAAGACACCGACAGTAACACAAATTGGTGCTCAACACATGCACACAGGCACAACCATATCCCCCACACACTACTATATCCAAACTAGCATATACACGGGCAACAGTGCCCACTAACATAACCTGACACACAGACATTAACACCCATAGTCACACACAACTACCAGGGTGAAGCCATAGACTAATCTTAAAGCAGTGCGAGCTTCCGGGAGGTCACACAGCGTAGGGTGGCCTTCCTAAAATTAGGGGAATATAAATAGTAAATCTGGATTTAATGGGCAATTACCTCTTTATGCCTACTACATGTTTGTCACTGGCGGTGTCACTAAATTCGCTGAACCTTCTAAAACGCCTCCTCTGATTCCACCTTTGGGTTTGGTACCTTTCATTTTTGACAGCTTACAATGAGGTCTGGGCCCTTCTAGACTCTCAATGAGTCCAAATACGTAGCTGGCACACACACAGAACCACGCTACATATTTTGGCTCTTTAATACTCGGTGCCAGCATATATTAGCAGTGGCTAAAAGTGTGGTTTTGCTATGATTAAGGTTTGAATTCTACTTAAAATGTTCAATTTTGTTTTCCAGCTCCCTGTGCTGATTCTGTATGTAAAAATGCTTAAAACCATTACTTCTATGTACTCATTTATTGAATATGGTCACCCTGGGGACATTTCTTGCTGTTAGGTGAATTATATTAATAACATTTGAGAATGTTATTCAAATGAATTAAAAAACCTGCCCAATAAAAGTATGCCAAAATAATTCTTCCAAACAGTTTGATTTGTTTCTCATAAGCCCGAGATCTCTATAAAAGTCCTCATGTGCCATGCGTCCTGTGTATTCAGTTGTCACATACATTCAGTGTCTTAACCATCTCTATATGAGTACACAATTGTGACTCTCACTGCAAAGCCCGGGACAAGGCATCATGTGCTTTCTATTTTCAGACACAAGTGTCATTAGATGACTGGTTGTGAAATTCAAGAGTTTAATAGTGATGGAGTCTGATAATAACAAGAATTGGTAGGAAACTGGAGATCACTGTAAACATTACCAAATTGAGCATCATTTCATTATTTTCATTTTTATTTTATTTGCTTTGATTTTTCAAAACTATTTGTATGGTCTAAAGACAAACTAATCAAAACTTATCAACTTATCCATCATGACACAGAATACTCTTGGCTCTTGAGTAGATTGAAATTTTTCATGATGGTGTAAAAAAAATCTGTTACTATTATTTGACATAAACCAATTTTAGGTCAGTTACAGTTTTACTTTTTAAATAAAAAGACTGTTCCAGTACTCTTCAAAACGGGCTGGTCAGTGTTGTTACCCCATGGTAAATGCAAGGGTGCCCACAGTATGTGCGAGCAGCTAGAAATAAGCGTTTGGGAAAAGTAAATGGGTAAGGCAGTATGTATGTATCAGGGTTTGGCTGGAGGCAGGCAGGGGGGCAATTGCCCTCCAGGGCCAGACCAAGATTCTTCAAAAAGGGCTGGTCCAACTTACATCGTCCCACTCACAGAGGCAAGGCCGCGGCAGGGTTATGTGACTCCACAGTAAAAGCCAGTATAGTGTGTGTGTGAGTAGCTAGGGAGAAGGCGCCAGGCAAGGTAAATGAGTAAGAGAGTGAGTGAGCATGTATGTAAGTAAGCTATGAGTGAGTGTATGTGCAAGCATGTGTTTATGTTAGCATGAATGGGTATGTTAAAGTGTGTGTTAGAGGGAGGTTGTGCTAGAATGAGTGTGTGTATTGGAGTATGTGTTAGTGTGAGTATGTATAAGCGTGTGTTAGTATGAGTTTTAGCATGAGTGTGTAAGTTTTTATGCGCAACAGTATAAGGAGATGCTAGCACTCTATCTTTTGCTGGCCCCATACTGTTTTCCACCATTTCAGTTATGTCAGGGGAAATGATCTGGGAACACATGTAAGCATGTTTCCAATGCAATGGGTGTGCATGTCTGACACCTGACTGACCAGGATTAACTGAATGAACCCATGACATTTAAAGACTGTTAGGAGATGAACGAGACACATCCAGTATACCTCATAGAAAAGAATTTGTTAAATGTGATTTGATATTATGGTCTTGCACAACATAGAAAAGGAAATGCTGCTGGGGAACATCTATAATTTCAGGTAAACTTAGCCACTAATGTAATTATGGCAGCAACATTGAATCATTGACAGAGAAATCTGCAGATACTAATGAATAATTAAAAAAACTTTCATCAGTAGTTTTAATATGTTTTGTAGAGAGAATATTTGAGGGTACCTGGAGATACAGGAGCCATGTATTCTATTCAGATAAATATATTGTTCTTAAATGTGGAGCCAGAGCCGTAGCTAGCTGCTTTTGCGCACGAGGCAAGAATGGAAAATTGTGCCCCCTAGCTGTTTTACAGAGGTTATTTTATTTACACTGCCCTTAAAGACACATATACACATACACTGCCCTTACACACGACAACCCATACATGCTGCCTTTACACACACCTGCCCATAAACACACATATACACCTACACTGCCCTTACACACACCTGCCCATTAACACACATATACACCTACACTGCCCTTACACACACCCGCCCATTAAAACGCTGTGCACCCCCTTGCAGCTGCTCCTGAGGCGAGTGCTTCTCTTTCCCTTCTTTCTCTTATCCTTTCTACAGCCCTGTGTGGAGCTAATTGAGCATTTCCTGTAAAACTAACCTTAGAAATGTTAGTGTTTTATATTTGTATGCCCACCATGTTTTATTATTGTCTTTTATATAGTGGCAACAATCTACTTAGCCCATCTTACAATACATAAACTAGCCTGGGACTGATACATTTGAACTTGGACCTTTTCTAAGAAGGAGGTAAACAGAGGGCTAGTTGGGGCTTAAAACGTACTCCTCTGTAAAAAGAAATCCTCTGTTGTGTTTTCTTTGAAACTAAATAATGGCAACCAACCCAGTGGCCCTCTCTGAATTGACCTGCCCTGTAACCTGACTTTATTGTTTTTTTTTTTCTTCATGCTGTTGTGTTCTTTTTCACGTTCATACAGTTGCCACGTGCCCGTGTAAATATTTGTACACATATTGCAACATTGGGTGACAGGAAATTAGCAAGAGAGGCCCAGATGGTTAGGTGGTAGTTTACAGCAAAAAATAATACGGGTGTCTAATGGCAATTTATAAGCAGCTGGTGATACAAATCAAAAATCCTATAAAACTAATGACTTAAAAGCTGGCGTTAACAGGTTGTAGACGCAATAATCACTAACACATCTATACGCAACATATTCAACTAGCAGTGTGACAGCGCAACGTCACATTCTCTGGCTTGTGAGTGTTATCTCTGTCAGTGCGTCCGTGTGACTGTCTGTCTTTTCCTGTAACCTCTCTTGTAGGCAGGCATTGCATCCCAAGACTAAATGTTTGTTGGAGACCAATTCTGGGGCATAGGCCAGGCCTTGACGACTCGTTGGGAGTCCTTAAAATATTCCTGTTGTTCCCATTTTTGAGTATTATATACAGAACTATATGTCTTGGTACTGTGAAGACCAAGTACGTTCTTAAATATGACCCTCTGGTTTCTACATTTTCCAAATGACGCTCAGTAATGTAATGGATTACACATTGATAAACACCGTTCTGTTTCCCATTAACAGTCCCTTTTTATAGCATCCTACTATAAAATTCCTACTATTCATCCTTTTATTTACGAAGCATACATTTCACCAGGTGTTTTAGTAGGTTTTGTGGCATCTACATTATCAAGTGAGTTTGCCCTACTTTTTTCATCCATTGATGACAAAACCAAATAGTCAATACATTTTCTTGGATCTCTAACGTCGATTTAGTAATACAGATTTCATTTCCCCTTGAAAATATATAATGAAAAGCTACCCAAATCATGTGATTAAGCAAACAGTATTGGTTGTTTACATTTTGCAAGATCCCTGTCACCCACCCTGATTGCACATCTAAGGTAGTCATAATGCTACAGTTTACTCTTTATTCGGTTTACTTCAGCAAAATTAATATCCATTTTCAGGTTTATACGGTTGGTTATGAGACACGTTCAGGGTAACCCCCCCCCCAATGTTCTTTAGCATTTAATAAAGTGTGTGTTGTGTTGCATGATCTTACACGCCTGTTATATTAAAGTTTGTCTGCTAATCTTGTGTTAACTTAATGTTTCTATGTAATATTTAGTTGTGACCCATTGCTCCAACAGTGCCTTGTGTTACATTAGATATCCTGAAATCCTGTTGTCTTTCTTCACAAACCTTCTTTAGTGCAGCTGGGCCCTTAAGACATTCTGTCATTTGTCACAATGCTCTCTGATAAGGATTTGTCAGGTTTAATCTAGCTGTGATAAGGTGAGGACTTCAAGCAAATATTCAAGTGTAAAATATTTTATGTAGCCTTTTATACCTCAGTATTCGGAACTGTTACTGCCCATTCAAATTGATACCAATCACAAAGATATGGCTGGACTTCCCCTCAAAGTAGAGACTTTTCCTTTGACTGTTTTATATCTGTTGGTCTTGTTTGCCCCAATACACTTTTGCTGTGAATGGTTATTGTGCTTCTGAGACCTATTTTTATGCACTTGGTAAATTATAAGTATTTTGGTGACCCGTTGCTGGTCTAATGCATTTGTGATACAAAATAAGGTCACCAGCACAACATTTGACTGCCTCCTTTAGGACCATTAGTGGTCCTTAGTACATAGAGGCCTTTTTTGAATAGCAGTAGAGCACTTGTAGACCCCTGCTGTACTACGCTACATCAATATGTACACAGCAGGCCCCACAACATAAAACTGCTCTGCTAGGAGTACCCTTGCCAAGTTCTTCCCTTTATTAGCAAATAAGCTAAAGGGACTCTCCAGCCACCATATGCACTTTAATTGTTGTGATTCCCCTCCCTTGGCATGGGGGGGATTCTACAAAATCCCTCTTATGCATTTGCACGTCTCCCCACCCCTCATCTATTACATAGAAACGTAGAACTTAAGGGAAGATCAGAACCATTTAAGCCAACTGGTCTGCCCATTTTTCATGATGTAGAGACATTAATTAGTCATTGGGCTCGTCTTAGATTTCTGATAGCTTTATACCTTCCTCATGCGTGTTTACATCCCTCACCGCGTTTGCCTTTTCCATTTATCTACCACCCTCTATATATTTGCTCTACGCCTCCCATGCCACTTCTGCTCACAACCTTGAAGCTTTTTCCTGCCACTGATTGGCTGCTTCAGGGTTCTTCCTAGGACACCGGAGTGTTCAATGCCTAAAAGGTCTAAGGCTGGCTTTGAGTATCTAGGGGAGCTTTTATAAAACAATAAGGATCAACACATTATGAGCAGCTGTTATTAGCAACCTTTGTCTCTTAAATTATATCATTTTATGGAGATATTTCAAAAATATTCTGACAATATGTAAACTGTGAATGAAAGTATTTGCAATTTCTGTTTATTTTGGTTCTGTCGTTTCTATGGTGATCCTTGGTGTGTAGCTTAGTTTCTCCCACCGATCCTGTGTTTTTTTGGGGCTTGGTATGTCAGGAATGGAAAATTACACCAATATACTAGAACAGGGTTAAGTAAATTGGAACAGGGTTCAAAGTACATTTTAAGTATATTAAAAATAGTAAATCTAATTTTAGTTTTGTTACAACTCCTTGAAATATTCCAGCAGCGTTTGTGAAAGTCATTGATATTCTTTTTTCTGTACTTGTTGGAAAATCACCATGGAGAAATAGTGATCATGTTTAAACAATCACATCTTCTTTCATGATTATAAAACTTTTTATATTGCTTCTACCAGGTGTCAGATACTTCTTTTATACACAAATTAAGTTTTAACAAAGGAATAAAGATAATTGTTTGAATGAAAGAAAGCATACATTGCAGGTGGCAAAAGGAGGATTTGGCTATAAGAAGTGTTAGAGAGAGAGATCTGGAGTAAAAAAAATATGGTAATATGTGTAATATTTTTATATGGTGCACGTGTCCATTGTGATGGTGTTTAGACCAAATATTCATATAAAAGACCTTTTAAATATCATTCTTGTTCTTAATATTTGTTCTATATTTTTTGTATAATATACATCTATTTAATGTGAAATATACCTTTTTATTATTTGTTATCGAACTCCAAAAGGTCTGGATAAAAGGATTGAATAAAGACATGAAGCCCAATCTTACTATGTGTACCAGCAAAGCAATATAACACTTTCTTAACTTCTCTTAGTTACCTTTTCAACAATTACCATAGTAGCATTCTACGAGAAGCTATCACCACTTTCCATAATAACAAGGAATCAAACAGTGCAGGCTACTAGTTATATAAAATGTAAATTAGCTTGTTTAATTCTACAGTAAATGTCAAGAGTAACATGTCAGTATTAAATAGTAATTACGTAGTAATTTCCAGGTTATTTGAGACATAGAAAACTTGTGAGGACCAGTTAAACTGTTGCATTATGTAGTTGACTTTGGCTTACCGCCAAGGCTTATCTCTCAAAATGTCCTTAAAGTCTTCAGCTCAGGAATTCCACAAGCAATAAAAGTTTATTATGGTGATTCTTGATTTTAAATATCCAGAGTTGGTGATACCCTTGTTTGGAAGCAATTTCTATTTGTCCTAATTTGGAAAAGGAAGGAAATTCTAGTAAACTTAGAAAGAATGCTTAATGGACACAATAGTCTTGACTTGAGACATTACGCGTTCCTCTTCTGTCCTTCACTTATAATAATTTGATCAATCTATATTTCTATCAATATCTATCAATCTATCAATATATTATGTTATCAACACAGGAATAATAGAAAATATACTGTAAAATGTTCACATAATTCATAATCAGAAAAAGTTTGTAGGACACAACACTTCTTTATAAAGGGGGGGTGCTAAAATTTATGAATACCAAGTGAATTAAATAGATCGACAGATAGAAAAAGATTATGTTCACAAATGTGTATCCACTTAATAGCATGGCCTCTTATCCTTAAGATTTAGAGTCCATAACCAAGGAAACATTTCACAGAAATGACAGAACCCTCTATTCTTTCGCTGGAAGCAATGGTTTTGATAGCTGGCACCAGAGCCATTAGAGCAAGGGTATGGAATGCCTCCTTTATACATTTTACTCATTTTTATGCAGTGTCCAAATCGGCAGAATGTTAGCAAATTATCCTGGAACTGTTTATATTGTAATGCATTGGTCATATTACTTGAGACAATGCACCGAATATTTTTTCAGGTATTGTGTAGTTAGTCATTGAATAGTCATTTTACAGTTGTCTTTTTGTAAGAAATTCTGCATTAGTTATTATGTTTGCTTTAGTACTGGAAGTCACTTTTGGCAGTTTGTGTCCTTTTCACCTAGTAGTGGGTTAAGCATCTCCATGTTTTAAAAACATGTTTAACTTTTATGGGCATTCTATAGAGAAACAGATATCTAGGCTCTTGAAATTAATATTATTTTATTTCTCAGGGACATTGCTGACAATCGGCTTTTGTTGGTCCATAGAACTGGATCTCAAAACACATACAGGGTTTTATTAGTTCTTATTCCACAGTGTTTATGTTCCATGTGTATTTTTAAAATAAATAAGGATCTCTCCAAGTTGGTCAGCAAGTGGCTAGGTTGGGATAAGGGTTAAATATTTCCACTCATTTGAAAACATCAGTTCTACTAAAAAACATACTACTCTTTACTAGTTATCTAAAAAGGTGGATACAACTGAGAGTCTTTTTTATAAAGTAGCCACCCAAAGCTCATTATTGTTTGATGATCAGCCTTTAAAGCCCTAGGAATGTTTTCCTGCTTTTGTGTTTCGCCAGTTTTGGGTTAGGTAGAATAATTATAAATTGGCTTCTTCTGTTAGTTTCACCTAAAAGAACATCACAATAAAAAAACGGTACAATGTAAGCGTTTGAAGAACACAAGTGAAATCCTGAAAACAAATGTTGAAGTAGTTGTGTGAACCGGGGTTTCTAAGGCCTCATTTTTTCCCTCCTCAGTCACATCAAAGACAAAGTAAAAGATCTGACATAAATCAGAAAAAGTTACTTTGCTGTTTCGAACGATTGCAATCAAAAGGAAATGGTTTTTCCGACTACATAAACTAGAGATGGAGAGAGGTCATAAAGTAGCTATACCCCCTAGGATTCTCTGCAGTTTTAGAAGTGTGCCTAAAAGCTTACGTGAAGCATTTGACACCTGGGGTTCCATTCATATCTATATAGAAAATGCACACACAAAGTTGCTAATGTACTTGAAGGTAGCACTTGCTTGTTAAATTATTCTCCTGGTTCCAATTTCTGGTTTGAGGTTTATCCCTATGATCCATTGGGAAAAACAATATATATTTATATATAATTTCTCCTTAATCATTAAAAACTGCCTTAGTATCGTGTATATTGTGTTAATACCGTGTAATTTTGTCCCAATAAACTTCCTTAATCTGTGATGTTTGGGTGACTTTCCATGCTAAATCACCAAACTGAGCTGAATCTTTATGGCAATATTAATGAAGTCCGTTCCTCCATAGACTTTCATTGACAGAATGTATTTCTGGGTGGTTAAAAATCAGCTAATTTATTGTTTACCAGCAGCAGTTTGTTATATATGTTTTATGTTATAAGTCAATCAACACCAGGGCTGGACATGTCCATCAGTATTTCCCATATGCCTACTTTTAGAATGAGAAACTATAGGCATTAGCTGCTGTAGAAGCACTTGGAAAACCCCAAAGCCATTGTGCCTATTCCAGGTAATTATTATATGAAACACAACATTGACTTTAGATATAATCACCCAGGAAAACTTGGTGATTCACACCTATTTTCTATTTATATAAATGTAAATTATATTTTTTATAAAATGTACCATATCGCCCTTTGCATCAATGAAAAGTGACAGGTGCTGTATCCTAAGGGTCTTTTGCTTCTCTCTTGGTATATATACTGCAGTATGGAATGGCTTCTTTCCAACAAAAAACAATAAAAAAAAACCCTCAAAATTTTTTTCGTGAGACTAAATGTATTATCTTTTTAAATGTAGAAATTAAGCATATAGATTTTTCACTGACATAACTGTATGGGCTATTTAACGTTAAGTATTTTAATATCACATATCTTTTGTTTTATTAACAGGCAGAAATACTAAGCATGCTTAGTCACCGAAACATCATCCAGTTTTATGGGGCTGTGCTTGAACCTCCTAATTACTGCATTGTTACAGGTAAGCTTGTAATTATCTATGGAATAAATAGCTACCATTGTGGAATGTTGTACTCGTATCGGTATTAATTTTCTATTGTATCTTTTCTTGTATAATTCCCTATTCCACTAGTTTGTCAGTCTAACATCATGAGAGTGTGAGTTAAAGTATAACGGTAATTCTGGAAATTAATGGGTTTTACATTTAAATGTTACCGCGTACAGTAGTTTGGTGTGAAAAACCATTACTTTACTTTTGTGTTACACTTCCTTTTTACATATTTCCAATATCATCATAATTTGGAATATCCTGGTAGATCCTGTGCAGAGGATGTCTTCTGACATTTTGGCCTAGAAAAAATAAAATTAGATTGAATCATTCTGGACATGCATCTCAGAAAGATTTACTTCAAACAGCATCTGTACAGGGGAAATCTACTATGGCAGTAAAATCAAGGGTTCCCCTGTGCCAATTTCAAAATGCAACAAGACAAGATTTACTTTCAGCCTACTGTGAATGTCATCAATGACATCTTAGAGGTTTCCTTGTGCCAATTGAGACCATGGGGTCTCTGATAGAGAGCAATGTAAAAAAAAAGTGCTGACTGATAACTGATTTGTAGTCACTTAATAGGACAAAACTTTCTAGGCCCAGAAATCACTGAGAGGAAAGGTAAAGGTATTGCCGTATTTATAAGACACTCCCATGTATAAGACGCACCTTAATTTTGGGGCCCAAAAATTACACTTCTATCATGCCCAGGTTCCAAGATGAGTGTGATATTAGCTGTGCTGGAATCTGGGTATGCCTGGGCATGATAGGAGTGTTATTGCTGTTAGCAATCATGTATATTTAATATAGCAATCACACTCCTATCATGCACAAGCAGCCAACACACGCACATCACTTTCAGCCTCCCTGTGCCCTGACCCCCCACTTACACATCCATGCTATCACACACAAATATTCATTCATTTCCCCATTCACGCAGACTCATACACACTCCCCCACCCTTACCTGAACTGCAGATATTCCGGTGCCACTTGCAGACTTTGTTTCCCTCTGCGTTGCTCGAACTTCTCTTGTCCATGCACATGACTCCAATGGATTCCTGTGTCTCCTCAACGGAACAAGAGACGCTGCTGAGCAACACAGAGGTAAGAGGGGGGGAAAAAATCTACAACCACTATATAAGACGCACCCTGTTTTTACAACCTAAATTTTTCTAAAAAAGGTGTGTCTTGTACATGTTCAATAAGCAGATCTTATCACAAAGGTATAATCGCAGAAACTTGGATGGTGGTTGGGATCTTCAGAGTCTGTGAAACCCAATTTATTTGTAAGGCCTGATTTCATTAAGCTCTACGGGGGATAATTTTTACATACACACTGTCTAATTTCTGTAACTAATTTGGGACTCAGAGATGTATGATGGATGCGTGTGGTCTCCACGAGATAAAATATATGGCGCTGGTGTCCAAATGTTTCCAGGGCTGCTTTTCATTCCCAGTCCGCCCTGAATGAAGACGGATTCACGGAGAATGAGAAGCGTTTCTTTATCTCTCTTTCTTCGTTAATCTAGCTGCGTTATACTGGCCTCACAGAGTACTTCCGCAAAAGGGAGGAGCCATGTGGACAATTATTTCTTGTTCCTCCAATCAGGGAAGAGGGTGTACTCGGAGGCTGCAGCCTTCTTGGAGAAGTGTCCCAGGAGGCCTGGTTAATGGAGTCTATAACAGAGACAGGGACACAGAAGTGGTTGGTGGAGAAGGTAGGGAGATATTGAGAGAGAGCATGAGAGGGTGTAAAGAGTATGAGTGAGAGTTAAAAAAACAACAACGTGCAAATAAGAATTTGTAGCTCTCTGATTCTTTTTTTTTTTATTATAAGATAAGAACAAGATTGGTGATCGTAATTATATTTCTTGTGAAAGCATGATATTTAGCAGAGTAGGTGCACTTTTAAATTTCCTTATTAATGCTTTCATGTTAGGATTATTTTGGGACCAAGATCAATCACTGTCTGTGGGAGAAAAGTGGTCTGATAAAAGGAGATTAAATTAGGATGGTGCAGCTCTGGTTGCAGAGAGAGAGCCATCAGTGATATTTCTGTCACCCATACTCTGTAACAGCCCAAAAATAAAACGGTGGTGAAGCTTTAATTAGCTCCAAAACGTCAACAGCATTTAATATGGGATCGTGTTCTGCGTTTTTTCTTCCACACGTTTGGAGGCTCAGGGCAATGCTGTACAGATTACTAAATGTTCATGTGATACACGTTCAGAAATCTCTCGGATTTAACTATGTTTAATTATAAGGTGAATGTTCAGTCTTTCAGTGTTTCATTCTTTTATAACAGCTGTCTTATTAAATGGTGTTATTGCTTAACTCGGAAACAACATTCCTTTCCTACTAATTTGATTTTGCGGTGTGGAATAATTTCCATTCCAATGACAAAAAATACAAATTTAGAATCATGTAAAACTTGTTATTCTTTTGTGAGTGGTGTTAAATGCAAGTTATTCACTGGTAGAATTTACTTCGGATTCATACGCAAAGGGATTAGCCGAGTTATATAATATAAACTTCCTTCACAGTTCAGCAATAGTTAAAAGACAAATTGCTTTATTTTTTTCTCCAGTTGGTACCTTTTCACACTTTATTACTACATTCTAGGGATGTTAATGGAATGGACATTAATGCTCACATAAAGTGGTTAAGCTCTTTCGTATACACAAGCTTTGTTGTATAATCCCTCCTAAAAAATTAACAAAGCCCGTTTTCCCAGATGTAATGGAGTCAGCTTTTTTTTTCTATTCCCTCTGTTGGAATTTGATCCATCTTTCTGACAAATTAAATTTGTCCTCCATTTTAACAGCTATTTATGGGAAGTTTTTCCTAGTGATCTGTACATACAAACACACGTACACATATACAAGCCAAGCCCTAGACCAAAGAACTCCCCAGACATGAATCCCCTTGGTTGCCCCAACCCATAACCAAAATGATCACTGGTGCCTCCGCCATCTAATTATGTAAGCACAAAATATTAATAATAGTAACAACAGAAAAGGCTTTTGTTATTAAATAAAAAAAGTCAAAAACTATAATTGTAAATTAATAAAAAATTGTAAAATAAATTGAACATTTGAATTTATGTATATAAAGATAAATATATAATGCTTGATTTCCTTGAAATGTATTATTAATATTATCTTTTATTTATATAGCGCCAAAAATTTACGCAGCGCAATAGCAATAAAGTGAGATAACACTATTAAGTGTTTTTACTTATTTAAGTTTGATGCTCCTCTAAATATTATATTGTGCTTATCATGTAAAATTAAATGAAACACCTGATCTTATTCATACTTGTATTAATTATTTAATGTCTTAATAACACTAAACTCGTTATTACAATCAATAACTAACCCCATTATAGTTTCTTTTTTGCACGCGTGGTTGTCAGGAATCACAGGATCAGATAATGAGAGATCATTCCCCTACTTATTTCACCACCAGGAAGCTCTGTGGTTGCCCAGAATTGTATTCCCCGTGCCCCCTGCCATGCATATGGCATGGCGTTCCTGGTACACCTGCCGCTTATTCGCTAAAAAAAGGACTATGCATATACATTGCAAAGAAGCCTATGAAATAAATACATTGGAGTGTCAATGAGGCTATATATTGTAACATATTGTTTTTAATTGGACTCAAATAATTTTATTATATTCTTCTGATTAGTGATTGAATACATTAACAAGTTTTGGATTTACGTTTGTAAATTTTGGATTTTGGGTTTATGTTTTGTCATATTTTAAGGGTACTATGTGATTTGAAACTCACATTACTTTTTCATAAGGGCTCAGGATGTCTGCCCATTTTATCTTATCATATGCTGTGTCATTGTATACATTGGCACAGCCATCATTGTCACATCGATTATCAATGGAAATTAACAGATGTCAGCGGCTTCTTAGTAAGTTTCAGCTCACCAAATTCAGTGTATTATGAAGGACCATCCCCAGACCATCCCAAGAGTTTAGATGGCCCTTCATAGTGCATAGTTAAATCCAGAGAACTCATGAAGGTCACATCACTGATTGCCCAATTCTTTATGCAGCTCCCACTTCGGTGAAAAAACTATACTATAAATATACTGTTTTTTAGGCAGGGATATGTGAGTGGTATTGCCATTATGTCGGTTTTCTTAATATGCTATACCATCTAAATGAATAAAAATATTAATATGTGAATGAGTTAATTCCTCCCTTTACATCCGATAAAAATGAAAACAGTACTGTATATTAATATGTGTTTTCATGAAGACAGATTATATTGTTGCCTTTTCAGTTAGGAGGCAATGTTCTCTGGTTGTTGTTGCATTAGGAATCAAAGGTCCTGTGTTTACCAATTCCCTCAGCTCATCCAAAAGGCAAATTGCAGCGTTAATATTGGATTTTAGATTGCCTGAGATACACAGCAATGTGTTCTGGAGACCAAATTGAATAACATTAAGTAAACAGTACTGCTTTTCTGGCAGCATGACATTGTAAGGTGTATCAGTGGTTTCCAGGAGCAGAGTCCCAGTAGAGATCAGATAATGTTAATGTTTATTGCCGCTAATGAGAAATCTCTTTCCCTGGAAATCTGTTAATATGTTTCAGTACATTCTTTAGGTAATAGATAATTGTCCTATTGAGAAACAGCAAAATATTACATATCCAATATATTCAGCAAACAAAGTGCTTCCAATAACATGTAGTTCTGAATTTGGAATTCTGTTTCGATGAGAAATATTCATCTAAAAAAGTCCTCTTTTACTTCCTGCTTTGGGCAGATCATCTCATGTTAAGCTTTAATAAAAAGTGACAGCTGTATGATTAGGCAAGGCAGTGTGTCCTATAATACAAACACAAATTTCATTGCTGAGCTTATTTTTATAGCTTACGTTGAAATATTATATCCAATACTTTATAGTGTGAATTATAAAGTGAGTATTATCTTTTTATAAATGAACCACTTACTATAGAATAACTTAAAAATGTACACACGTACCAAATGTCCCTTTGTCTTTCTATCCTGTGGACAGAATCAAAATGTTCCTTTTTTTTACATTTTTTTATAAGTCATTGTGTTGATAAATAGAGGGGAACTTTTAATGTACGTTTTAGCGCCACTCAAAAAACATGAGTGTTCAGTCGAGCTACAAAGTTAGGTCCCTGTTGTGAAATTTATGGGGACTTATCTGATTGATGACGTTCTGTGTTCAATATGATTATTTCTTCATTTTTCCCCAAGTGTACTTTCTCCTGGGTCCCCCCAAGGTAAATTACACCCATATAGTGTTTTAATTCATGTCATGTGGCTTAATCTGAGAGTTATCAGTGCAACAATTGGAATTCCTAATAAAAAGTGTTTCAGTAGTGGAGAGTAAGAATTTGATGTTAAACATAAAGACCTCTAGTGCTTGTTTTTTATACAACAAACTAGATCAAATATACAATTTGTGTTTCCAAACCTATTATGGTCTTTATTTTCTTTTTAGAAAAAATCCTCAAACACTGGACAAATGTGTTCTATTTTTATAAATATAACCCAGCTTAATGCACTTTTTTACTGCATTGAAGGTCATTTAAAGAGGACTACTTATTGTAAGGGTTATATGGTCTGTGGCTCTTAACAATGTTTTTACACGACACAGAATATGCTGCTGGCGGATCGCTATATGAATACATCAATAGTAACATGAGTGAAGAAATGGACATGGAGCATATCATGGCCTGGTCGATGGATGTAGCAAAAGGTAAGCACTGGGAACCATGGCATCATTTAAATACCTTTATTGGAAGAGAAATCGGAACCTGTGAAAGTTACTTATCTGGAAGGAAAACCCTCAGGGATTTTATTGAAGCATTAAAAAGATCTCTTAATCTGAATCTACTACATTTAGTTTTAGATCTTAGTGCCTATTTGCAGTGGACATATGTCAGTTAGATCCATAAGATCCGAGACCATGTGAATCAGAGAAAAATATACACCATGTTTATAAAACGTAAAGCCAATTTCTACAAACTTTAAAAACAAATAAACCTATGTAACGGTCTTTATTGATTAAAATAAGTAAAATCTACCCTATACCATGGGAGCAGCTATCATAACTTCTCACTTGCATGATTCCTCTTGATTACCTTTTCTCTGTTGGTAAGTTGCTTATTGTTGTTGAAATAAATTA